>JABWTJ010000097.1:2236027-2283998 GCA_016801875.1 Solanum sitiens
TTTTTGTGGACGTCCGTCAAGACGTTGGCTATGCATCCGATTGGCCGTGATGGCCATTCCGACCCATTTTGAAGGTCAAAATAGTCCCGAAGCGTGCATACCCCCATTTTGACGATTTTTCGTGTGCTATAGCACACCATTTTTTGGGTGATCCGGATCCCGACGTCAAAAGTGCAAAATTTTTTTGTGGACGTCCGTCAAGACGTTGGCTATGCATCCGATTGGCCCTGACAGCCATTCCGACCCATTTTGAAGGTCAAAATAGCCCCGAAGCGCGCATACCCCCATTTCGACGATTTTTCGTGTGCTATAGCACACCATTTTTTGGGTGATCCGGATCCCAACATCAAAAGTGCCAA
The DNA here is from genome assembly GCA_016801875.1 of Solanum sitiens. Classification (NCBI taxonomy): domain Eukaryota; kingdom Viridiplantae; phylum Streptophyta; class Magnoliopsida; order Solanales; family Solanaceae; genus Solanum; species Solanum sitiens. The sequence goes on from JABWTJ010000097.1 coordinate 2,236,387, forward strand.
AAAAATTTGTGGACGTCCGTTAAGACGTTGGCTATGATCCGGTTGGCCCTGACGGCAATTTCGACCCATTTTCAAGGTCAAAATAGTTCCAAAGTGCGCATACCCCCATTTCGACGATTTTTCGTGTGCTATAGCACACCATTTTTTGGGTGATCCCGGATCCCGACGTCAAAAGTGCCAAAATTTTTTATGGACGTCCGTCAAGACATTGGCTATGCATCCGGTTGGCCCTGACGGCCATTCGACCCATTTTCAAGGTCAAAATAGCCCCGAAGCGCGCATACCCCCATTTCAACGATTTTTCGTGTGCTATGCACACCATTTTTTGGGTGATCCGGATCCCAACGTCAAAAGTGCCAAATATTTTTGTGGACGTCCGTCAAGACGTTGGCTATGCATCCGGTTGGCCCTGACGGCCATTCCGACCCATTTTGATGGTCAAAATAGCCCCTAAAGCTGCCTACCTCTTCGACGATTTTTCGTGTGCTATAGCACCACCATATTTTGGGTGATCCGGATCCCGATGTCAAAAGTGCAAATATTTTGTGGACGTCCGTCAAGATGTTGGATATGCATCCGGTTGGCCCTAACGGCCATTCCGACCCATTTTGAAGGTCAAAATAGCCCCGAAGCGCATACCCCCATTTCGACGATTTTTCGTGTGCTATAGCACACCATTTTTTGGGTGATCCGGATCCCGACGTCAAAAGTGCCAAAATATTTTGTGGACGTCTGTCAAGACGTTGGCTATCCATCCGGTTGGCCCTGACGGCCATTCCAACCCATTTTCAAGGTCAGAATAACCCCGAAATGCGCATACCTCCATTTCGACAATTTTTCGTGTGCTATAGCACACCATTTTTTGGGTAATCCGGATCCCGACGTCAAAAGTGCCCAAACTTTTTGTGGACGTCCGTCAAGACATTGTCTATGCATCCGGTTGGCCCTGACGGCCATTCCGACTCATTTTGAAGGTCAAAATAGCCCCGAAGTGCACATACCCCCATTTCGACGATTTTTCACTATTTTTTGGGTGATCCGGATCCCGATGTCAAAAGTGCCAAACATTTTTGTGGGAGTCCGTCAAGACGTTGGCTATGAATCCGTATGGCCAAGACGGCCATTCCGACCCATTTTAGAGGTCAAAATAGTCCCGAAGCGCGCATACCCCCATTTGGACGATTTTTCGTGTGCTATAGCACACCATTTTTTGGGTGATCCGGATCCCGATGTCAAAAGTGCCAAAACTTTTTGTGGACATCCGTCAAGACGTTGGCTGTGAATCCAGTTGGCACTGACGGCCATTCCGACCCATTTTGAAGGTCAAAATAGCCCCGAATCGCGCATACCCCCATTATGACGATTTTTCGTGTGCTATAGCACACTATTTTTTGGGTGATCCGAATCCCGATGTCAAAAGTGCCAAACATTTTTGTGGACGTCTATCAAGACGTTGGCTATGCATCCGGTTGGCCCTGACGGCCATTCCGACCCATTTTGAAGGTCAAAATAGCCCCGAAGTGCACATACCCCCATTTCGACGATTTTTTGTGTGCTATAGCACACTATTTTTTGGGTGATCCGGATCCCAACGTCAAAAGTGCCAAACATTTTTGTGGACGTCCGTCAAGACATTGGCTATGCATCCGGTTGGCCCTAACGGCCATTCCGACCCATTTTGAAGGTCAAAATAGCCCCAAAGCGCGCATACCCCCATTTCGACAATTTTTCGTGCGCTATAGCACACCATTTTTTGGGTGATCCGGATCCCGATATCAAAAGTGCCAAAAATTTTTGTGGGAGTCCGTCAAGACTTTGGCTATGAATTTGTATGGCCAAGACGGCCATTCCGACCCATTTTGAAGGTCAAAATAGCCCCGAAGCGCGCATACCCGACGATTTTTCGTGTGCTATAGCACACCATTTTTTGAGTGATCCGGATCCCGACGTCAAAAGTGCCAAAAATTTTTGTGGACGTCCGTCAAGACGTTGGCTATGAATCCGGTTGGCCCTGACGGCCATTCCGACCCATTTTGAAGGTCAAAATAGCCCCGAAGCGCGCATACCCCCATTTTGATGATTTTTCGTGTGCTATAGCACACTATTTTTTGGGTGATCCGGATCCCGACGTCAAAAGTGCCAAACATTTTTGTGGACGTCCGTCAAGACGTTGGATATGCATCCGGATGGCCCTGACGGCCATTCCGACCCATTTTGAAGGTCAAAATAGCCCCGAACCATGCATACCCCCATTTCGATGATTTTTCGTGTGCTATAGCACACCATTTTTTGGGTGATCTAGATCCCGACGTCAAAAGTACCAAAAATTTTTGTGGACGTCCGTCAAGACGTTGGCTATGCATCCGTATGGCCATGACGGCCATTCCGACCCATTTTGAAGGTCAAAATAGCCCCGAAGCGCGCATACCCCCATTTGGACGATTTTTCGTGTGCTATAGCACACCATTTTTTGGGTGATCCGGATCCTGACGTCAAAAGTGCCAAAACTTTTTGTGGACGTCCGTCAAGACGTTGGCTATGAATCCGGTTGGCCCTGACGGCAATTCCGACCCATTTTGAAGGTCAAAATAGCCCCGAATCGCGCATACCCCCATTTTGACGATTTTTCGTGTGCTATAGCACACTATTTTTGGGTGATCCGAATTCCTACGTCAAAAGTGCCAAACATTTTTGTGGACGTCCGTCAAGATGTTGGCTATGCATCCGGATGGCCCTGACGGCCATTCCGACCCATTTTGAAGCTTAAAATAGCCCCGAAGCGTGCATACCCCCATTTCGATGATTTTTCGTGTGCCATAGCACACCATTTTTTGGGTGATCCGGATCCTGACGTCAAAAGTGCCAAAAAATTTTGTGGACGTCTGTCAAGACGTTGTCTATGCATCCGTATGGCCATGACGGCCATTCCGACCCATTTTGAAGGTCAAAATAGCCCCTAAGCATGCATACCTCCATTTCGACGATTTTTCGTGTGCTATAGCACACCATATTTTGGGTGATTCGGATCCCGATGTCAAAAGTGCCAAATATTTTTGTGGACGTCCGTCAAGATGTTGGCTATGCATCCGGTTGGCCCTGACGGCCATTCCGACCCATTTTGAAGGTCAAAATAGCCCCGAAGCGCATACCCCCATTTCGACAATTTTTCGTATGCTATAGCACACCATTTTTTGGGTGATCCGGATCCCGACGTCAAAAGTGCCAAAATGTTTTGTGGACGTCTGTCAAGACGTTGGCTATCCATCCGGTTGGCCCTGACGGCCAATCCAACCCATTTTCAAGGTCAGAATAACCCCGAAACGCGCATACCTCCATTTCGACAATTTTTCGTGTGCTATAGCACACCATTTTTTGGGTAATTCGGATCCCGACGTCAAAAGTGCCAAAAATTTTTGTGGACGTCCGTCAAGACATTGGCTATGCATCCGGTTGGCCCTGACGGCCATTCCGACCCATTTTCAAGGTCAAAATAGCCCCGAAGCGCGCATACCCCCATTTTGATGATTTTTCGTGTGCTATAGCACACCGTTTTTTGGGTGATACGGATCCCGACTTCAAAAGTGCCAAATATTTTTGTGGACGTCTGTCAAGACGTTGTCTATGCATCCGTATGGCCATGACGGCCATTCCGACCCATTTTGAAGGTCAAAATAGCCCCTAAGCGTGCATACCCCCATTTCAACGATTTTTTGTGTGCTATAGCACACCATATTTTGGGTGATTCGGATCCCGATGTCAAAAGTGCCAAATTTTTTTGTGGACGTCCGTCAAGACGTTGGCTATGCATCCAGTTGGCATTGACGGCCATTCCGACCCATTTTAAAGGTCAAAATAGCCCCGAATCGCGCATACCCCCATTTTGACGATTTTTCGTGTGCTATAGCACACTATTTTTTGGGTGATCCGAATCCCGATGTCAAAAGTGCCAAACATTTTTGTGGACGTCTATCAAGATGTTGGCTATGCATCCGGTTGGCCCTGATGGCCATTCCGACCATTTTCAAGGTCAAAATAGCCCCGAAGCGCGCATACCCCCATTTCGACGATTTTTCGTGTTCTATAGCACACCATTTTTTGGGTGATCCGGATCCCGACGTCAAAAGTGCCAAAAATTTTTGTGGACGTCCGTCAAGACATTGGCTATGCATCCGGTTGCCCTGAACGGCCATTCCGACCCATTTTCAAGGTCAAAATAGCCCCGAAGCGCGCATACCCCCCTTTTGATGATTTTCGTGTGCTTATAGCAACCATTTTTTGGGTGATCCGGATCCCGATGTCAAAAGTGCCAAAATGTTTTTGTGACGTCCGTCAAGACCGTTGGCTATGCATCCGGTGGCCTGACGGCCATTCCGACCCATTTTAAAGGGCAAAACCCCGAAGCGCCATACCCCCATTTCGACGATTTTTCGTGTGCTATAGCACACCATTTTTTGGGTGATCCGGATCTCAACGTCAAAAGTGCCAAAAGTTTTTGTGGACGTCCATCAAGACATTGGCTATGCATCTGGTTGGCCCTGACGACCATTCCGACCCATTTTGAAGGTCAAAATAGCCCCGAAGCGCGCATACCTCCATTTCGACGATTTTTCCTGTTCTATAGCACACCATTTTTTGGGTGATCTGGATCCCGACGTCAAAAGTGCCAAATATTTTTGTGGACGTCTGTCAAGACATTGGCTATGCATCCGGTTGGCCCTGACGGCCATTCCGACCCATTTTCAAGGTCAAAATAGCCCCGAAGCGCGCATACCCCCATTTCGATGATTTTTCGTGTGCTATAGCACACCATTTTATGGGTGATCCGGATCACGACGTCAAAAGTGCCAAAAATTTTTGTGGACGTTGTCTATGCATCCGGTTGGCCCTGACGGCCATTCCGACCCATTTAGAAGGTCAAAATAGCCCCGAAGCGCGCATACCCCCATTTCGTCCGGAAATTAATCGGATACCTCATATTCATAACAAAGAACGACTGCCTCACTCCAAGTATAAAAACAATATGAAGAACAAGAAGTGTAAAATAATAGACCAATACTTAAAACTAGCATACTAAAATTATAACTTACTACATTAAATATAATTTTGTAATGCCGTAGACAGTATTAGTATTTAGCTGCTCATACTAAATACTGATACTGCCAACATGGCTCTGATACCATAAAAAGGATCTTGAATTGTGTTATAATATCTTATACTTATTACTTGGCTTATTATTATTATGAATTTTACTTAGTTAAATATCAATCTTGTTATGTAAGTCCAATAGACAGTATTTATTTTATCATGGATAAAAATCAAAATATTTTGAATAAAATCAATGTTTCTTCGCAATCTACAAAGATTGCTAAAATTGAAAATGATTTACAAAACTGGAGTATTCCAGAAGAACCTTTTAAAAAGATTTACCAATTAGGAAATTTTAGTTTCCTTACTCGTTGTAATATTAAGACTTGTGAGTCTACAATTGCTATCAATAATTCTTCAGAAATTATTCAATTGCTTAAAGAAAAAGATTTAGATAAATATAAATCTAATTTCAATTACTTGCATATAGGTTTAGTACAAGTTGCTGTTAAGCCTTTATTTAGAAGAGGCCTTGATATTCCTGTTTGTGTCCTCCTTAGAGATGACAGATTTTTAAATTTTGACGACTCACTTTTAGCAGTTATTCAGAGTAACCTTGCGAATGGGCCAGTTTACTTTAATTGTTATCCCAATTTATCTGTTGACATTAATGATCCTAATGTCATGGATACTTTGACACTCAATGTCAAAACCAAAAATCTCAATAGCAAACTTGACTCTCGTGAAATAGCTATTATTTACCGAGTTTATTATCGTCTCATGAAGACTCAGCTTGCTCCCAAAGCTTGTTTAGAAAGCGCTAGGGGTGAAACCATGCTTATGGAAGCAAACCATTTGCATAGTTCTATCTTTGTTCCTAGAACTTTGCAATGGAAGGATATTCTCTCTAATAATGATTGGCATTTTGAGAATATCACCCAACCGTTTTCTTCACAACCTCAACGATCTCAGATCGAAAGAGTAATTCAGTTTCCAGATGGATCTATTGATCTTAAATTCCTAGATAATCCATCAATTTGATCTTCATCTGCTAGAAGGTCATCTTGGTCTTCTCCGTCTACTTCGTGTCCCTCGAGAACGGTTCCCAGACCACCTTCTTCAAAAACCCCGGAGGAAGAAGAAGAAGATAACATCACTATTGCTGAGTCTAGAGAAAATAGTAAAGGTAATGTCACTGGTGTAGACTTTACAGGTACTGTACCTAAAGTTTATTATCAAGATATTTCAGGAAGTCCAACTGCTAGTGAAATGGAACCTCCTGCTGATAAACCATCTTGGCTAGGAATGTTAAAGGTAAACAAACCTTTTGAACCTAATCCCAGTGTTTTACAGGAACAATGGATTCATCCTGACAACCAAGTCAAAAGAAAATGGTATGTCTCTTCTTATACTCTTAGGGAAAGAGAAAATTTTTGAGATATATGGATGAAAAATATGAGAAGAATCGGTTGCGAAATCGAATTCTTCAAATGGTTTGAAATGACTGGTAGAATTGAAAATTGTACTGAGTCTTTACAAGTTATCATTAACAAATGGTATACATCTTCTAACAAAGTAGTTGAATCTACTACTCCTCCTCTTGAAGGAATCAATATTCCTATTGCAGGTACAGTGATCAAAGCATCTCCCTTTAAGGAGAAAAGTGATAAAACAGGTGCTCTCCTCACATCTGCGGATATTGATAGGGTTATTGAACAAAATAACTATTCAAACCAAATTCTCCATGTTATCTCTAGACAAATAGAGGATACCAAACCAAATCTTAGTGGAAGACCAACACCGGCTTCTACTTCATCCAATCATAGTATTGAAACCTATCCAGGATTCAGAATACCAGAATTTTCCAAAGAAAAATTCCCAAAACTTTCTGATACTTTTGAAGTAACAGGTCATATCATTGAAAAAATCAATGCTAAACTTAATAATTTTAACATATCTACCAAAGAAGATAAAGAACCCAAGAAGGTTTCTACTATCCAAAAAGAACCTAGTTCTTCATCCAAAGAGAAAACCACTCTTATCCAAAAACTTGCTAGTAGTCGTTTTCATAATATGAAAAACTACCATTCTAAACCATCCTTTCCTGATCTTCAGTATGAGGAAAATGCCTTTTTATCTACTTCATCTCATGAAGGAAGAAGCATCACTGAATGGAATATTGATGGCCTTGCAGAACATCAAGTTTACAATAAACTCCATGAAATGGGTGTTGCAATTACTGCGTACAAAATGCGTGGATCAACAGACAAAGATGCTGCTAATATGATTATTGCAGGATTTACAGGAATGTTGAAACATTGGTGGGATAATTATTGTACTGATGAAATCAAGCATTTAATTATTAATGCAATGGCAAATGAGACTGTTGTAAAGATGGAAGGTAATACACAAACAACTTCTACCCAAACAAGAGAAGATGCTTGTGCTACTCTACTTTACCATATTGCAAAACATTTTATTGGAGAACCAAAATTATTTCAAGACAGAAGTCTCCAGATTCTGAGCAATCTAAGTTGTCCAAACTTAGATAACTTTATTCACTATAAGCATGCCTTTCTGAGTAAAGTTATGATTCGTCCAGATTGTAATTTGGATTATTGGAAAGAACGTTTCATTAGTGGTCTACCTCCTCTTTTTGCAGATAAGGTAAGAACCAAAATACAAGACAGGAATAATGGATGTATTCCTTATGGTAACCTTACTTATGGTGATTTGGTAAGCACCATCAATGTTGTAGCTCTTGAACTATGCACAGATATTAAGCTAAAACATCAGCTTAAAAAGGAACAGTCCTCTTCGAGAAAGGAACTTGGAAGTTTCTGTAAAGACTTTGGATTCATTACTCCTCCAGATAAAATTAAAAAGGAGGATAAAGAAAAATCTTACAGAAGAAAATCACGAAGAAAGGATGATTCTTCTAAACCAAGAAGAAAACAACATAGGTCTAAAAGATCTATTAGCAAGAAGGAAGATGTTTGTTGGAATTGTGGCAAAACAGGTCATAGGGCTAATGAATGTCGTTCAAAAACAAAGAAGAAGAAAATTAATCTTCTTAACATTGATGACGAAACGAAAGGTAATCTTCTTGCTATACTTGATGAACCTTTCTCTGAAATTTCACTTACTTCTGATGAATGCAGTGATAGTGAAGACATAGATTTGAACTATGATTCAGATTCCAGCAAATCAGGCAAAGAATGTACTTGTAGTGAAACCTTTTGTACTTGTGATAGCAAGCCACAAATCAGAGTTCTCTCAGATCATTCCAAGGAAGCTCTCTTTGATGTTATTCAACATATCAATGATAATGAGGCTAGAAATTGTTTTCTACTAGAACTCAAAAACATTCTTATCAATACGGACAAACCTAAACCTCGTCCAAATATTGAGCCCTTCAGTATGAAACAAATTATGAATCGTTCTGATCATAATTCTGAACCCACTATTTCAGACCTTCGTCATGAAGTCTCCGCTCTTAAAAATGAAACTAGAGATATCAAATCTCGTCTTTCCATTTTAGAAACTGATATTCCCATTCATCAGGATTCTAAGAAATCAGCTTTTCATGACTTAGAATCTCGACATAGTTCTTCAAAGGACTCTGAAGATGATAACGATATTAATCCTTCTAATATCAATAATGATCATCTTAAAGATTTCCTTACTGAAACAGGAAATGACGTCTCTACTTCCGCACCAGGAGTAACGGTAATTACCTCAATTAGACCCCAGAGTCATCATATACCTATTAAAATAGTTATCAATAAACATTTTGTTATTAACAAAGTTGCTTTACTTGATAGCGGTGCAGATAGGAATTGCATTATGAAAGGTATTGTTCCTATTCAGTATTTACAAAAAAGTACTTCCAAATTATACTCCGCTACAGGAGAACTTTTAAAAATTAATTACAAGCTCTCCAAGGCTCATATTTGTAATAATGACATTTGTTTAACAAATGATTTTGTTATAACAGAAGATATTAATGAAGATATCATCCTTGGAATACCTTTTATTACTCAAATAAAACCATATTCTACTAATCTGGATGGTACTTCTACTAATATCTTAGGAAGAGAATTACTCTTCCCTTTTGTAAAAACTCTTTCACAAAGAGAAAGTGATTTTGTTCGACAAAATACTGTTTTTAAAATAAACAAACTCTCTCTTCATCTTAATTTTTTAAAAGAAGAGATTCGTATTAAGAAAATCGAACAGATTTTAAAAACCCCGGAGATAGTTAACAAGATAACAAATCTTCGAGACAAATTTGAAAAAGAAATATGTTCTGATTTTCCGTAAAAGAATAAAAGACTTACAAATCAAACTGAAGTTTTATTCATTCCAAAGCAAAAGCTTGTACATGAGAGAGAGTACATGAGAGAGAGAGAGAGGTTTTCAGAATATTGTAAAATTATCTGATGCCTTCTAATGAAAATTCAAACTCTTAAATAGAGAAATAAAATCGACTATTTTGATCTTAAGCTAACAAATGTAAGGCTAAGATCTTGCCGACACTGAAAGGGGGACCTACTAAAAGATAATGGAGTCTTGTTTGCTTTATCTTTTGTCGGTTGAGTGAGAATCTCTTTTTCTGAAAAGAGAAGATTTGAATATGCTTTTCCAAAAGCGTTTTGTCTTGTAGCTTTTATGGAAGCCAGCCATGAAATAGTGAAAGCCAATTGGTAAAAGATAATTCCGGCTTTGCCTCTATCTTTTACCCAACGGTTATTTCCTATTCATAATCAGGTTCCATGTAAGACAAGGCTAAACCTTGAGGATCACACATGTCGCCGTTGTCATCGGTGTCGCTTTCTGTTGAAGCGGCGTCTTTAACCATTTTCATGATTTGGGATTCTGAATAACTATCGATATTATCCATAGCTTCTTTCAGCTTCTTCTTGAGTGTTTCTTTGGATAATTTTGACGGAGAAGTTTGGACCTTCTCTGAAACTTGTTTGTTTGGTTGTTTGGGAACCCAACCTTTTACCTGGACTTGTTTATACAAGTATTGAATACGATCTATATCATTCTTGGAAAAACTCCAAGTAATAATATAAGAAATTCTTTTCTTAATAAAATATTTGCATATTTTAATATGGTCTGGTAAAGTTGTTATCTCCTCCTTGGTTTGAAATTCTTCATACCTGTTGGAGAATTATTGTGGAAGGATTTCTTGAATACCTCCGAATAAATTCCACCACTCGTAAAACCATCTTGGAATAACGGCTTTGGTGATAGCTGAGCTGTATTTTACAAACCAAGTATGTATTGGTCTAAGATAAATAAAATTCATCCATGCTGCCTTATAATCATACCAATTATAAGTTTGTGGACGATGTGCCATCGTTAATGCAATGGGAGTATGTAAATGGTCTGCATACCATTTAAATGGATCCAAAATCTTCTTGATAGTAAATCTTGAGTATTGGATTTGATTATTAACATCTGTAGAATGTTCAATGTCTATAGAATCTGTATCCACCAGGATTGCTTCATAGAATCTCCTGGTCTTGAGCGGATTATCTGTATCCACATAATTGAAGTCTGTATAACATGGTTTTGCTAAAGTAATAGCATCCATGTGAGTAAACTCTTTGTTTATTGCCATTAAAGGCAATACCTTTGAGACCTGAAAATCAAAAGATTCTTCTTTTGTATTGATTTTGGAAATACTGGGTTTTATTAAATCAGGTTTGACTGCCTGTGCGAAAGACTCAGGGGTCTTCATTGTATAAGCTTCTTTTGTTTGAAAAGAACTGGATGATGCTTCAGGAGCAACAAAAGATGGTCTCAGATTTAATTTCTGGGGTTTTGGAGGACAGTCTATCTGTGGAAGTTTTTGGGAAGTATTTGGTAACTTCGGATAATCAGCTAAGGCTGTGAATTTGTTTTGAAATGAAAGAGAAGGTCTTGGAGAAATTTCCGCCTTCATTGGTGTAAGGGGAGGGAGTTGGAATGGTCTAGCCATTCGTTGTTTTGGAGAATTCTTTTCTCCTGTAGGCTTAAATGGCCTCATGTTTACCCTGCAAGAATTCACGGGTTAAGAAATCAGGTAAAGAATTATCTTCTCCTTTGATAAATTCAATATCAAAATCAAAACTAGATAGGAGAGCTTGCCATCTAGCAAAGATTTGTTTTGAAACAATGTTTTTAATATCTTTTTGCAAAATTTCTTTTGCAGACTTACAGTCTACTCTTAATAAAAATCTTTTGTTTATAAGATCGTCTTGAAACTTTGTTATACAAAGTACAATAGATAAAATTTCTTTTTTAATAGTTGAATAATTCTTTTGTGAGGAATTCCAGATTCCTGATGTAAAACGAATTAATTGCTCTATAGATTCATGATCTATTTTTTGTTTAAGAATGCCTCCATAACCTGCATCGGAAGCATCAGTTTCAACAATCATAAAAGCATTAGGATTTGGGATTCCTAGGCATGGGATAGATTGAACAAGGGCCTTAACCCGGATAACAGCTTGAGATTGTTCAGAACTCCAAGGAACTGGGTTTTTTCTAAGCCTTTTATATAAAGGTTCACAAACCTGCCTAACTTTAGGAATAAAATCAGCGACATAATTTAAGCTTCCTAGAAATCTCTGGAGCTGGGATTTTTCAAGAATTTCATTAGGGAATTTAGAGGAGAATTCTAAAGCCCTGCAGATAGGTTTGTAAGATCCTTGGAAAAGATCATGACCTAAAAATCTTATTTTTGTTTGGAACAAAACTATTTTTCTGGCACTGACTACTAGACCATTGTTTTTAAGAACATTAAAAAATGTGTTTAGATGTTTAAAATGAGAATCTATGTTCTCTGAGAAAATTAACACATCATCAATGTAAACAATTGACATATAAGAATACTCATTGAAAATGGAATTCATAATGTTTTGAAATTCAGAAGGGGCGTTTTTGAGCCCAAAAGGCATAACATTCCATTCGAATTGCCCAAATGGAACATTAAAAGCAGTTTTGTATTTATCTTTTTCAGAAATCTGTATTTGCCAAAATCCTGATTTCATATCAAATTTGCTAAATACATTTGCCTTAAAAGTTCTTTTTAAAAGATCTCTTTTGTTAGGTATTGGATACCTGATCCATTTTAAAACAGAATTTAAAGGTTTGTAATTGATTACAAGTCTGGGAGCACCTCTTTCTTTTTCAGAATTTTTATTAACATAAAATGCAGATCAACTCCAAGGAGATTTTGAAACTCTAATGATATTATTTTCTAAGAGAGATTTAATCTCAGTTTTGCAAAATTCCATCATTTCTTGATTCATTTGAATAGGCCTTGCCTTAGTGGTAATAGCCTGTTCATTAAACCCTTCAATGTATGGTAAAGAAACAATATGTTTCTTTCTTTTCCAAAATGCATTAGGAAAATCAGAACATATTTCTTTTTCAAATTTGTCTCGAAGATTTGTTATCTTGTTAACTATCTCTGGGGTTTTTAAAATCTGTTTGATTTTCTTAATACGAATCTCTTCTTTTAAAAAATTAAGATGAAGAGAGAGTTTGTTTATTTTAAAAACAGTATTTTGTCGAACAAAATCACTTTCTCTTTGTGAAAGAGTTTTTACAAAAGGGAAGAGTAATTCTCTTCCTAAGATATTAGTAGATATACCATCCAGATTAGTAGAATATGGTTTTATTTGAGTAATAAAAGGTATTCCAAGGATGATATCTTCATTAATATCTTCTGTTATAACAAAATCATTTGTTAAACAAATGTCATTATTACAAATATGAGCCTTGGAGAGCTTGTAATTAATTTTTAAAAGTTCTCCTGTAGCGGAGTATAATTTGGAAGTACTTTTTTGTAAATACTGAATAGGAACAATACCTTTCATAATGCAATTCCTATCTGCACCGCTATCAAGTAAAGCAACTTTGTTAATAACAAAATGTTTATTGATAACTATTTTAATAGGTATATGATGACTCTGGGGTCTAATTGAGGTAATTACCGTTACTCTTGGTGCGGAAGTAGAGACGTCATTTCCTGTTTCAGTAAGGAAATCTTTAAGATGATCATTATTGATATTAGAAGGATTAATATCGTTATCATCTTCAGAGTCCTTTGAAGAACTATGTCGAGATTCTAAGTCATGAAAAGCTGATTTCTTAGAATCCTGATGAATGGGAATATCAGTTTCTAAAATGGAAAGACGAGATTTGATATCTCTAATTTCATTTTTAAGAGCGGAGACTTCATGACGAAGGTCTGAAATAGTGGGTTCAGAATTATGATCAGAACGATTCATAATTTGTTTCATACTGAAGGGCTCAATATTTGGACGAGGTTTAGGTTTGTCCGTATTGATAAGAATGTTTTTGAGTTCTAGTAGAAAACGATTTCTAGCCTCATTATCATTGATATGTTGAATAACATCAAAGAGAGCTTCCTTGGAATGATCTGAGAGAACTCTGATTTGTGGCTTGCTATCACAAGTACAAAAGGTTTCACTACAAGTACATTCTTTGCCTGATTTGCTGGAATCTGAATCATAGTTCAAATATATCTTCACTATCACTGCATTCATCAGAAGTAAGTGAAATTTCAGAGAAAGGTTCATCAAGTATAGCAAGAAGCTTACCTTTCGTTTCGTCATCAATGTTAAGAAGATTAATTTTCTTCTTCTTTGTTTTTGAACGACATTCATTGGCCCTATGACCTGTTTTGCCACAATTCCAACAAACATCTTCCTTCTTGCTAATAGATCTTTTAGACCTATGTTGTTTTCTTCTTGGTTTAGAAGAATCATCCTTTCTTCGTGATTTTCTTCTGTAAGATTTTTCTTTATCCTCCTTTTTAATTTTATCTGGAGGAGTAATGAATCCAAAGTCTTTACAGAAACTTCCAAGTTCCTTTCTCGAAGAGGACTGTTCCTTTTTAAGCTGATGTTTTAGCTTAATATCTGTGCATAGTTCAAGAGCTACAACATTGATGGTGCTTACCAAATCACCATAAGTAAGGTTACCATAAGGAATACTTCCATTATTCCTGTCTTGTATTTTGGTTCTTACCTTATCTGCAAAAAGAGGAGGTAGACCACTAATGAAACGTTCTTTCCAATAATCCAAATTACAATCTGGACGAATCATAACTTTACTCAGAAAGGCATGCTTATAGTGAATAAAGTTATCTAAGTTTGGACAACTTAGATTGCTCAGAATCTGGAGACTTCTGTCTTGAAATAATTTTGGTTCTCCAATAAAATGTTTTGCAATATGGTAAAGTAGAGTAGCACAAGCATCTTCTCTTGTTTGGGTAGAAGTTGTTTGTGTATTACCTTCCATCTTTACAACAGTCTCATTTGCCATTGCATTAATAATTAAATGCTTGATTTCATCAGTACAATAATTATCCCACCAATGTTTCAACATTCCTGTAAATCCTGCAATAATCATATTAGCAGCATCTTTGTCTGTTGATCCACGCATTTTGTACGCAGTAATTGCAACACCCATTTCATGGAGTTTATTGTAAACTTGATGTTCTGCAAGGCCATCAATATTCCATTCAGTGATGCTTCTTCCTTCATGAGATGAAGTAGATAAAAAGGCATTTTCCTCATACTGAAGATCAGGAAAGGATGGTTTAGAATGGTAGTTTTTCATATTATGAAAACGACTACTAGCAAGTTTTTGGATAAGAGTGGTTTTCTCTTTGGATGAAGAACTAGGTTCTTTTTGGATAGTAGAAACCTTCTTGGGTTCTTTATCTTCTTTGGTAGATATGTTAAAATTATTAAGTTTAGCATTGATTTTTTCAATGATATGACCTGTTACTTCAAAAGTATCAGAAAGTTTTGGGAATTTTTCTTTGGAAAATTCTGGTATTCTGAATCCTGGATAGGTTTCAATACTATGATTGGATGAAGTAGAAGCCGGTGTTGGTCTTCCACTAAGATTTGGTTTGGTTTGTCTAGAGATAACATGGAGAATTTGGTTTGAATAGTTATTTTGTTCAATAACCCTATCAATATCCGCAGATGTGAGGAGAGCACCTGTTTTATCACTTTTCTCCTTAAAGGGAGATGCTTTGATCACTGTACCTGCAATAGGAATATTGATTCCTTCAAGAGGAGGAGTAGTAGATTCAACTACTTTGTTAGAAGATGTATACCATTTGTTAATGATAACTTGTAAAGACTCAGTACAATTTTCAATTCTACCAGTCATTTCAAACCATTTGAAGAATTCGATTTCGCAACCGATTCTTCTCATATCTTTCATCCATATATCTCAAAAATTTTCTCTTTCCCTAAGAGTATAAGAAGAGACATACCATTTTCTTTTGACTTGGTTGTCAGGATGAATCCAGTGTTCCTGTAAAACACTGGGATTAGGTTCAAAAGGTTTGTTTACCTTTAACATTCCTAGCCAAGATGGTTTATCAGCAGGAGGTTCCATTTCACTAGCAGTTGGACTTCCTGAAATATCTTGATAATAAACTTTAGGTACAGTACCTGTAAAGTCTACACCACTGACATTACCTTTACTATTGTCTCTAGAGTCAGCAATAGTGATGTTATCTTCTTCTTCTTCCTCCGGGGTTTTTGAAGAAGGTGGTCTGGGAACCGTTCTCGAGGGACACGAAGTAGATGGAGAAGACCAAGATGACCTTCTAGCAGATGAAGATCGAATTGATGGATTATCTAGGAATTTAAGATCAATAGATCCATCTGGAAACTGAATTACTCTTTCGATCTGAGATCGTTGAGGTTGTGAAGAAAACGGTTGGGTGATATTCTCAAAATGCCAATCATTATTAGAGAGAATATCCTTCCATTGCAAAGTTCTAGGAACAAAGATAGAACTATGCGAATGGTTTGCTTCCATAAGCATGGTTTCACCCCTAGCGCTTTCTAAACAAGCTTTGGGAGCAAGCTGAGTCTTCATGAGACGATAATAAACTCGGTAAATAATAGCTATTTCACGAGAGTCAAGTTTGCTATTGAGATTTTTGGTTTTGACATTGAGTGTCAAAGTATCCATGACATTAGGATCATTAATGTCAACTGAGAAATTGGGATAACAATTAAAGTAAACTGGCCCATTCGCAAGGTTACTCTGAATAACTCCTAAAAGTGAGTCGTCAAAATTTAAAAATCTGTCATCTCTAAGGAGGACACAAACAGGAATATCAAGGCCTCTTCTAAATAAAGGCTTAACAGCAACTTGTACTAAACCTATATGCAAGTAATTGAAATTAGATTTATATTTATCTAAATCTTTTTCTTTAAGCAATTGAATAATTTCTGAAGAATTATTGATAGCAATTGTAGACTCACAAGTCTTAATATTACAACGAGTAAGGAAACTAAAATTTCCTAATTGGTAAATCTTTTTAAAAGGTTCTTCTGGAATACTCCAGTTTTGTAAATCATTTTCAATTTTAGCAATCTTTGTAGATTGCGAAGAAACATTGATTTTATTCAAAATATTTTGATTTTTATCCATGATAAAATAAATACTGTCTATTGGACTTACATAACAAGATTGATATTTAACTAAGTAAAATTCATAATAATAATAAGCCAAGTAATAAGTATAAGATATTATAACACAATTCAAGATCCAAATAATGTTTTCATAAGAGGCTCTTTTGGTCTTACAAATCAGTTCTTTGTTAGAATCATCTTAGTCACGGGACCACCAATAAGTACTCAGTCTAAACGCCCTCCTGGCTACAGTGACTTTTCCTAGTTTCAGGCTGACCAACGCGTGCTCCGGAAATTAATCGGATACCTCATATTCATAACAAAGAACGACTGCCTCACTCCAAGTATAAAAACAATATGAAGAACAAGAAGTGTAAAATAATAGACCAATACTTAAAACTAGCATACTAAAATTATAACTTACTACATTAAATATAATTTTGTAATGCCGTAGACAGTATTAGTATTTAGCTGCTCATACTAAATACTGATACTGCCAACATGGCTCTGATACCATAAAAAGGATCTTAAGTAATACGGAAATAAAAGAATAAAAGACTTACAAATCAAACTGAAGTTTTATTCATACAAAAGCTTGTACATGAGAGAGAGTACATGAGAGAGAGAGAGGTTTTCAGAATATTGTAAAATTATCTGATCCCTTCTAATGAAAATTCAAACTCTTAAATAGAGAAATAAAATCGACTATTTTGATCTTAAGCTAACAAATGTAAGGCTAAGATCTTGCCGACACTGAAAGGGGGACCTACTAAAAGATAATGGAGTCTTGTTTGCTTTATCTTTTGTCGGTTGAGTGAGAATCTCTTTTTCTGAAAAGAGAAGATTTGAATATGCTTTTCCAAAAGCGTTTTGTCTTGTAGCTTTTATGGAAGCCAGCCATGAAATAGTGAAAGCCAATTGGTAAAAGATAATTCCGGCTTTGCCTCTATCTTTTACCCAACGGTTATTTCCTATTCATAATCAGGTTCCATGTAAGCCAAGGCTAAACCTTGAGGATCACACATGTCGTCGTTGTCATCGGTGTCGCTTTCTGTTGAAGCAGCGTCTTTAACCATTTTCATGATTTGGGATTCTGAATAACTATCGATATTATCCATAGCTTCTTTCAGCTTCTTCTTGAGTGCTTCTTTGGATAATTTTAATGGAGAAGTTTGGACCTTCTCTGAAACTTGTTTGTTTGGTTGTTTGGGAACCCAACCTTTTACCTGGACTAGTTTACACAAGTATTGAATACGATCTATATCATTCTTGGAAAAACTCCAAGTAATAATATAAGAAATTCTTTTCTTAATAAAATATTTGCATATTTTAATATGCTCTGGTAAAGTTGTTATCTCCTCCTTGGTTTGAAATTCTTCATACCTGTTGGAGAATTGTTGTGGAAGGATTTCTTGAATACCTCCGAATAAATTCCACCACTCGTAAAACCATCTTGGAATAACGGCTTTGGTGATAGCTGAGCTGTATTTTACAAACCAAGTATGTCTTGGTCTAAGATAAATAAAATTCATCCATGCTGCCTTATAATCATACCAATTATAAGTTTGTGGACGATGTGCCATCGTTAATGCAATGGGAGTATGTAAATGGTCTGCATACCATTCAAATGGATCCAAAATCTTCTTGATAGTAAATCTTGAGTATTGGATTTGATTATTAACATCTGTAGAATGTTCAATGTCTATAGAATCTGTATCCACCAGGATTGCTTCATAGAATCTCCTGGTCTTGAGCGGATTATCTGTATCCACATAATTGAAGTCTGTATAACATGGTTTTGCTAAAGTAATAGCATCCATGTGAGTAAACTCTTTGTTTATTGCCATTAAAGGCAATACCTTTGAGACCTGAAAATCAAAAGATTCTTCTTTTGTATTGGTTTTGGAAATACTGGGTTTTATTAAATCAGGTTTGACTGCCTGTGCGAAAGACTCAGGGGTCTTCATTGTATAAGCTTCTTTTGTTTGAAAAGAACTGGATGATGCTTCAGGAGCAACAAAAGATGGTCTCAGATTTAATTTCTGGGGTTTTGGAGGACAGTCTATCTGTGGAAGTTTTTGGGAAGTATTTGGTAACTTCGGATAATCAGCTAAGGCTGTGAATTTGTTTTGAAATGAAAGAGAAGGTCTTGGAGAAATTTCCGCCTTCATTGGTGTAAGGGGAGGGAGTTGGAATGGTCTAGCCATTCGTTGTTTTGGAGAATTCTTTTCTCCTGTAGGCTTAAATGGCCTTATGTTTACCCTACAAGAATTCACGGGTTAAGAAATCAGGTAAAGAATTATCTTCTCCTTTGATAAATTCAATATCAAAATCAAAACTAGATAGGAGAGCTTGCCATCTAGCAAAGATTTGTTTTGAAACAATGTTTTTAACATCTTTTTGCAAAATTTCTTTTGCAGACTTACAGTCTACTCTTAATAAAAATCTTTTGTTTATAAGATCATCTTGAAACTTTGTTATACAAAGTACAATAGATAAAATTTCTTTTTTAATAGTTGAATAATTCTTTTGTGAGGAATTCCAGATTCCTGATGTAAAACGAATTAATTGCTCTATAGATTCATGATCTATTTTTTGTTTAAGAATGCCTCCATAACCTGCATCGGAAGCATCAATTTCAACAATCATAAAAGCATTAGGATTTGGGATTCCTAGGCATGGGATAGATTGAACAAGGGCCTTAACCCGGATAACAGCTTGAGATTGTTCAGAACTCCAAGGAACTGGGTTTTTTCTAAGCCTTTTATATAAAGGTTCACAAACCTGCCTAACTTTAGGAATAAAATCAGCGACATAATTTAAGCTTCCTAGAAATCTCTGGAGCTGGGATTTTTCAAGAATTTCATTAGGGAATTTAGAGGAGAATTCTAAAGCCCTGCAGATAGGTTTGTAAGATCCTTGGAAAAGATCATGACCTAAAAATCTTATTTTTGTTTGGAACAAAACTATTTTTCTGGCACTGACTACTAGACCATTGTTTTTAATAACATTAAAGAATGTGTTTAGATGTTTAAAATGAGAATCTATGTTCTCTGAGAAAATTAACACATCATCAATGTAAACAATTGACATATAAGAATACTCATTGAAAATGGAATTCATAATGTTTTGAAATTCTGAAGGGGCGTTTTTGAGCCCAAAAGGCATAACATTCCATTCGAATTGCCCAAATGGAACATTAAAAGCAGTTTTGTATTTATCTTTTTCAGAAATCTGTATTTGCCAAAATCCTGATTTCATATCAAATTTGCTAAATACATTTGCCTTAAAAGTTCTTTTTAAAAGATCTCTTTTGTTAGGTATTGGATACCTGATCCATTTTAAAACAGAATTTAAAGGTTTGTAATTGATTACAAGTCTGGGAGCACCTCTTTCTTTTTCAGAATTTTTATTAACATAAAATGCAGAACAACTCCAAGGAGATTTTGAAACTCTAATGATATTATTTTCTAAGAGAGATTTAATCTCAGTTTTGCAAAATTCCATCATTTCTTGATTCATTTGAATAGGCCTTGCCTTAGTGGTAATAGCCTGTTCATTAAACCCTTCAATGTATGGTAAAGAAATAATATGTTTCTTTCTTTTCCAAAATGCATTAGGAAAATCAGAACATATTTCTTTTTCAAATTTGTCTCGAAGATTTGTTATCTTGTTAACTATCTCCGGGGTTTTTAAAATCTGTTCG
Source organism: Solanum sitiens (assembly GCA_016801875.1). Taxonomy (NCBI): domain Eukaryota; kingdom Viridiplantae; phylum Streptophyta; class Magnoliopsida; order Solanales; family Solanaceae; genus Solanum; species Solanum sitiens. Next base: position 2,256,652 of record JABWTJ010000097.1, read on the forward strand.
ATTTCTTAATACGAATCTCTTCTTTTAAAAAATTAAGATGAAGAGAGAGTTTGTTTATTTTAAAAACAGTATTTTGTCGAACAAAATCACTTTCTCTTTGTGAAAGAGTTTTTACAAAAGGGAAGAGTAATTCTCTTCCTAAGATATTAGTAGAAATACCATCCAGATTAGTAGAATATGGTTTTATTTGAGTAATAAAAGGTATTCCAAGGATGATATCTTCATTAATATCTTCTGTTATAACAAAATCATTTGTTAAACAAATGTCATTATTACAAATATGAGCCTTGGAGAGCTTGTAATTAATTTTTAAAAGTTCTCCTGTAGCGGAGTATAATTTGGAAGTACTTTTTTGTAAATACTGAATAGGAACAATACCTTTCATAATGCAATTCCTATCTGCACCGCTATCAAGTAAAGCAACTTTGTTAATAACAAAATGTTTATTGATAACTATTTTAATAGGTATATGATGACTCTGGGGTCTAATTGAGGTAATTACCGTTACTCCTGGTGCGGAAGTAGAGACGTCATTTCCTGTTTCAGTAAGGAAATCTTTAAGATGATCATTATTGATATTAGAAGGATTAATATCGTTATCATCTTCAGAGTCGTTTGAAGAACTATGTCGAGATTCGAAGTCATGAAAAGCTGATTTCTTAGAATCCTGATGAATGGGAATATCAGTTTCTAAAATGGAAAGACGAGATTTGATATCTCTAATTTCATTTTTAAGAGCGGAGACTTCATGACGAAGGTCTGAAATTGTGGGTTCAGAATTATGATCAGAACGATTCATAATTTGTTTCATACTGAAGGGCTCAATATTTGGACGAGGTTTAGGTTTGTCCGTATTGATAAGAATGTTTTTGAGTTCTAGTAGAAAACGATTTCTAGCCTCATTATCATTGATATGTTGAATAACATCAAAGAGAGCTTCCTTGGAATGATCTGAGAGAACTCTGATTTGTGGCTTGCTATCACAAGTACAAAAGGTTTCACTACAAGTACATTCTTTGCCTGATTTGCTGGAATCTGAATCATAGTTTAAATCTATGTCTTCACTATCACTGCATTCATCAGAAGTAAGTGAAATTTCATAGAAAGGTTCATCAAGTATAGCAAGAAGCTTACCTTTCGTTTCGTCATCAATGTTAAGAAGATTAATTTTCTTCTTCTTTGTTTTTGAACGACATTCATTGGCCCTATGACCTGTTTTGCCACAATTCCAACAAACATCTTCCTTCTTGCTAATAGATCTTTTAGACCTATGTTGTTTTCTTCTTGGTTTAGAAGAATCATCCTTTCTTCGTGATTTTCTTCTGTAAGATTTTTCTTTATCCTCCTTTTTAATTTTATCTGGAGGAGTAATGAATCCAAAGTCTTTACAGAAACTTCCAAGTTCCTTTCTCGAAGAGGACTGTTCCTTTTTAAGCTGATGTTTTAGCTTAATATCTGTGCATAGTTCAAGAGCTACAACATTGATGGTGCTTACCAAATCACCATAAGTAAGGTTACCATAAGGAATACTTCCATTATTCCTGTCTTGTATTTTGGTTCTTACCTTATCTGCAAAAAGAGGAGGTAGACCACTAATGAAACGTTCTTTCAAATAATCCAAATTACAATCTGGACGAATCATAACTTTACTCAGAAAGGCATGCTTATAGTGAATAAAGTTATCTAAGTTTGGACAACTTAGATTGCTCAGAATCTGGAGACTTCTGTCTTGAAATAATTTTGGTTCTCCAATAAAATGTTTTGCAATATGGTAAAGTAGAGTAGCACAAGCATCTTCTCTTGTTTGGGTAGAAGTTGTTTGTGTATTACCTTCCATCTTTACAACAGTCTCATTTGCCATTGCATTAATAATTAACTGCTTGATTTCATCTGTACAATAATTATCCCACCAATGTTTCAACATTCCTGTAAATCCTGCAATAATCATATTAGCAGCATCTTTATCTGTTGATCCACGCATTTTGTACGCAGTAATTGCAACACCCATTTCATGGAGTTTATTGTAAACTTGATGTTCTGCAAGGCCATCAATATTCCATTCAGTGATGCTTCTTCCTTCATGAGATGAAGTAGATAAAAAGGCATTTTCCTCATACTGAAGATCAGGAAAGGATGGTTTAGAATGGTAGTTTTTCATATTATGAAAACGACTACTAGCAAGTTTTTGGATAAGAGTGTTTTTCTCTTTGGATGAAGAACTAGGTTCTTTTTGGATAGTGGAAACCTTCTTGGGTTCTTTATCATCTTTGGTAGATATGTTAAAATCATTAAGTTTAGCATTGATTTTCTCAATGATATGTCCTGTTACTTCAAAAGTATCAGAAAGTTTTGGGAATTTTTCTTTGGAAAATTCTGGTATTCTGAATCCTGGATAGGTTTCAATATTATGATTGGATGAAGTAGAAGCCGGTGTTGGTCTTCCACTAAGATTTGGTTTGGTATCTTCTATTTGTCTAGAGATAACATGGAGAATTTGGTTTGAATAGTTGTTTTGTTCAATAACCCTATCAATATCCGCAGTTGTGAGGAGAGCACTTGTTTTATCGCTCTTTTCTTTGAAGGGAGATGCTTTGATCACTGTACCTGCAGTAGGAATATTGATTCCTTCAAGAGGAGGAGTAGTAGATTCAACTACTTTGTTAGAAGATGTATACCATTTGTTAATGATAACTTGTAAAGACTCAGTACAATTTTCAATTGTACCAGTCATTTCAAACCATTTGAAGAATTCAATTTCGCAACCGATTCTTCTCATATCTTTCATCCATATATCTCTAAAATTTTCTCTTTCCCTAAGAGTATAAGAAGAGACATACCATTTTCTTTTGACTTGGTTGTCAGGATGAATCCATTGTTCCTGTAAAACACTGGGATTAGGTTCAAATGGTTTGTTTACCTTTAACATTCCTAGCCAAGATGGTTTATCAGCAGGAGGTTCCATTTCACTAGCAGTTGGACTTCCTGAAATATCTTGATAATAAACTTTAGGTACAGTACCTGTAAAGTCTACACCAGTGACATTACCTTTACTATTGTCTGTAGAGTCAGCAATAGTGATGTTATCTTCTTCTTCTTCCTCCGGGGTTTTTGAAGAAGGTGGTCTGGGAACCGTTCTCGAGGGACACGAAGTAGACGGAGAAGACCAAGATGACCTTCTAGCAGATGAAGATCGAATTGATGGATTATCTAGGAATTTAAGATCAATAGATCCATCTGGAAACTGAATTACTCTTTCGATCTGAGATCGTTGAGGTTGTGAAGAAAACGGTTGGGTGATATTCTCAAAATGCCAATCATTATTAGAGAGAATATCCTTCCATTGCAAAGTTCTAGGAACAAAGATAGAACTATGCGAATGGTTTGCTTCCATAAGCATGGTTTCACCCCTAGCGCTTTCTAAACAAGCTTTGGGAGCAAGCTGAGTCTTCATGAGACGATAATAAACTCGGTAAATAATAGCTATTTCACGAGAGTCAAGTTTGCTATTGAGATTTTTGGTTTTGACATTGAGTGTCAAAGTATCCATGACATTAGGATCATTAATGTCAACTGAGAAATTGGGATAACAATTAAAGTAAACTGGCCCATTCGCAAGGTTACTCTGAATAACTCCTAAAAGTGAGTCGTCAAAATTTAAAAATTTGTCATCTCTAAGGAGGACACCAACAGGAATATCAAGGCCTCTTCTAAATAAAGGCTTAACAGCAACTTGTACTAAACCTATATGCAAGTAATTGAAATTAGATTTATATTTATCTAAATATTTTTCTTTAAGCAATTGAATAATTTCTGAAGAATTATTGATAGCAATTGTAGACTCACAAGTCTTAATATTACAACGAGTAAGGAAACTAAAATTTCCTAATTGGTAAATCTTTTTAAAAGGTTCTTCTGGAATACTCCAGTTTTGTAAATCATTTTTAATTTTAGCAATCTTTGTAGATTGCGAAGAAACATTGATTTTATTCAAAATATTTTGATTTTTATCCATGATAAAATAAATACTGTCTATTGGACTTACATAACAAGAGTGATATTTAACTAAGTAAAATTCATAATAATAATAAGCCAAGTAATAAGTATAAGATATTATAACACAATTCAAGATCCAAATAATGTTTTCATAAGAGGCTCTTTTGGTCTTACAAATCAGTTCTTTGTTAGAATCATCTTAGTCACGGGACCACCAATAAATACTCAGTCTAAACGCCCTCCTGGCTACAGTGACTTTTCCTAGTTTCAGGCTGACCAACGCGTGCTCCGGAAATTGGTCTATTATTTTACACTTCTTGTTCTTCATATTGTTTTTATACTTGGAGTGAGGCAGTCGTTCTTTGTTATGAATATGAGGTATCCGATTAATTTCCGGAGCACGCGTTGGTCAGCCTGAAACTTGGAAAAGTCACTGTAGCCAGGAGGGCGTTTAGACTGAGTACTTATTGGTGGTCCCATGACTAAGATGATTCTAACAAAGAACTGATTTGTAAGACCAAAAGAGCCTCTTATGAAAACATTATTTGGATCTTGAATTGTGTTATAATATCTTATACTTATTACTTGGCTTATTATTATTATGAATTTTACTTAGTTAAATATCACTCTTGTTATGTAAGTCCAATAGACAGTATTTATTTTATCATGGATAAAAATCAAAATATTTTGAATAAAATCAATGTTTCTTCGCAATCTACAAAGATTGCTATAATTGAAAATGATTTACAAAACTGGAGTATTCCAGAAGAACCTTATAAAAAGATTTACCAATTAGGAAATTTTAGTTTCCTTACTCGTTGTAATATTAAGACTTGTGAGTCTACAATTGCTATCAATAATTCTTCAGAAATTATTCAATTGCTTAAAGAAAAAGATTTAGATAAATATAAATCTAATTTCAATTCTTGCATATAGGTTTAGTACAAGTTGCTGTTAAGCCTTTATTTAGAAGAGGCCTTGATATTCCTGTTTGTGTCCTCCTTAGAGATGACAGATTTTTAAATTTTGACGACTCACTTTTAGGAGTTATTCAGAGTAACCTTGCGAATGGGCCAGTTTACTTTAATTATTATCCCAATTTCTCAGTTGACATTAATGATCCTAATGTCATGGATACTTTGACACTCAATGTCAAAACCAAAAATCTCAATAGCAAACTTCACTCTCGTGAAATAGCTATTATTTACCGAGTTTATTATCGTCTCATGAAGACTCAGCTTGCTCCCAAAGCTTGTTTAGAAAGCGCTAGGGGTGAAACCATGCTTATGGAAGCAAACCATTCGCATAGTTCTATCTTTGTTCCTAGAACTTTGCAATGGAAGGATATTCTCTCTAATAATGATTGGCATTTTGAGAATATCACCCAACCGTTTTCTTCACAACCTCAACGATCTCAGATCGAAAGAGTAATTTAGTTTCCAGATGAATCTATTGATCTTAAATTCCTAGATAATCCATCAATTCGATCTTCATCTGCTAGAAGGTCATCTTGGTCTTCTCCGTCTACTTCGTTTCCCTCGAGAACGGTTCCCAGACCACCTTCTTCAAAAACCCCGGAGGAAGAAGAAGAAGATAACATCACTATTGCTGACTCTAGAGACAATAGTAAAGGTAATGTCACTGGTGTAGACTTTACAGGTACTGTACCTAAAGTTTATTATCAAGATATTTCAGGAAGTCCAACTGCTAGTGAAATGGAACCTCCTGCTGATAAACCATCTTGGCTAGGAATGTTAAAGGTAAACAAACCTTTTGAACCTAATCCCAGTGTTTTACAGGAACAATGGATTCATCCTGACAACCAAGTCAAAAGAAAATGGTATGTCTCTTCTTATACTCTTAGGGAAAGAGAAAATTTTTGAGATATATGGATGAAAGATATGAGAAGAATCGGTTGCGAAATCGAATTCTTCAAATGGTTTGAAATGACTGGTAGAATTGAAAATTGTACTGAGTCTTTACAAGTTATCATTAACAAATGGTATACATCTTCTAACAAAGTAGTTGAATCTACTACTCCTCCTCTTGAAGGAATCAATATTCCTATTGCAGGTACAGTGATCAAAGCATCTCCCTTTAAGGAGAAAAGTGATAAAACAGGTGCTCTCCTCACATCTGCGGATATTGATAGGGTTATTGAACAAAATAACTATTCAAACCAAATTCTCCATGTTATCTCTAGACAAATAGAGGATACCAAACCAAATCTTAGTGGAAGACCAACACCGGCTTCTACTTCATCCAATCATAGTATTGAAACCTATCAAGGATTCAGAATACCAGAATTTTCCAAAGAAAAATTCCCAAAACTTTCTGATACTTTTGAAGTAACAGGTCATATCATTGAAAAAATCAATGCTAAACTTAATAATTTTAACATATCTACCAAAGAAGATAAAGAACCCAAGAAGGTTTCTACTATCCAAAAAGAACCTAGTTCTTCATCCAAAGAGAAAACCACTCTTATCCAAAAACTTGCTAGTAGTCGTTTTCATAATATGAAAAACTACCATTCTAAACCATCCTTTCCTGATCTTCAGTATGAGGAAAATGCCTTTTTATCTACTTCATCTCATGAAGGAAGAAGCATCACTGAATGGAATATTGATGGCCTTGCAGAACATCAAGTTCACAATAAACTCCATGAAATGGGTGTTGCAATTACTGCGTACAAAATGCGTGGATCAACAGACAAAGATGCTGCTAATATGATTATTGCAGGATTTACAGGAATGTTGAAACATTGGTGGGATAATTATTGTACTGATGAAATCAAGCATTTAATTATTAATGCAATGGCAAATGAGACTGTTGTAAAGATGGAAGGTAATACACAAACAACTTCTACCCAAACAAGAGAAGATGCTTGTGCTACTCTACTTTACCATATTGCAAAACATTTTATTGGAGAACCAAAATTATTTCAAGACAGAAGTCTCCAGATTCTGAGCAATCTAAGTTGTCCAAACTTAGATAACTTTATTCACTATAAGCATGCCTTTCTGAGTAAAGTTATGATTCGTCCAGATTGTAATTTGGATTATTGGAAAGAACGTTTCATTAGTGGTCTACCTCCTCTTTTTGCAGATAAGGTAAGAACCAAAATACAAGACAGGAATAATGGAAGTATTCCTTATGGTAACCTTACTTATGGTGATTTGGTAAGCACCATCAATGTTGTAGCTCTTGAACTATGCACAGATATTAAGCTAAAACATCAGCTTAAAAAGGAACAGTCCTCTTCGAGAAAGGAACTTGGAAGTTTCTGTAAAGACTTTGGATTCATTACTCCTCCAGATAAAATTAAAAAGGAGGATAAAGAAAAATCTTACAGAAGAAAATCACGAAGAAAGGATGATTCTTCTAAACCAAGAAGAAAACAACATAGGTCTAAAAGATCTATTAGCAAGAAGGAAGATGTTTGTTGGAATTGTGGCAAAACAGGTCATAGGGCCAATGAATGTCGTTCAAAAACAAAGAAGAAGAAAATTAATCTTCTTAACATTGATGACGAAACGAAAGGTAAGCTTCTTGCTATACTTGATGAACCTTTCTCTGAAATTTCACTTACTTCTGATGAATGCAGTGATAGTGAAGACATAGATTTGAACTATGATTCAGATTCCAGCAAATCAGGCAAAGAATGTACTTGTAGTGAAACCTTTTGTACTTGTGATAGCAAGCCACAAATCAGAGTTCTCTCAGATCATTCCAAGGAAGCTCTCTTTGATGTTATTCAACATATCAATGATAATGAGGCTAGAAATCGTTTTCTACTAGAACTCAAAAACATTCTTATCAATACGGACAAACCTAAACCTCGTCCAAATATTGAGCCCTTCAGTATGAAACAAATTATGAATCGTTCTGATCATAATTCTGAACCCACTATTTCAGACCTTCGTCATGAAGTCTCCGCTCTTAAAAATGAAATTAGAGATATCAAATCTCGTCTTTCCATTTTAGAAACTGATATTCCCATTCATCAGGATTCTAAGAAATCAGCTTTTCATGACTTAGAATCTCGACATAGTTCTTCAAAGGACTCTGAAGATGATAACGATATTAATCCTTCTAATATCAATAATGATCATCTTAAAGATTTCCTTACTGAAACAGGAAATGACGTCTCTACTTCCGCACCAGGAGTAACGGTAATTACCTCAATTAGACCCCAGAGTCATCATATACCTATTAAAATAGTTATCAATAAACATTTTGTTATTAACAAAGTTGCTTTACTTGATAGCGGTGCAGATAGGAATTGCATTATGAAAGGTATTGTTCCTATTCAGTATTTACAAAAAAGTACTTCCAAATTATACTCCGCTACAGGAGAACTTTTAAAAATTAATTACAAGCTCTCCAAGGCTCATATTTGTAATAATGACATTTGTTTAACAAATGATTTTGTTATAACAGAAGATATTAATGAAGATATCATCCTTGGAATACCTTTTATTACTCAAATAAAACCATATTCTACTAATCTGGATGGTATTTCTACTAATATCTTAGGAAGAGAATAACTCTTCCCTTTTGTAAAAACTCTTTCACAAAGAGAAAGTGATTTTGTTCGAAAAAATACTGTTTTTAAAATAAACAAACTCTCTCTTCATCTTAATTTTTTAAAAGAAGAGATTCGTATTAAGAAAATCGAACAGATTTTAAAAACCCCGGAGATAGTTAACAAGATAACAAATCTTCGAGACAAATTTGAAAAAGAAATATGTTCTGATTTTCCTAATGCATTTTGGAAAAGAAAGAAACATATTGTTTCTTTACCATACATTGAAGGGTTTAATGAACAGGCTATTACCACTAAGGCAAGGCCTATTCAAATGAATCAAGAAATGATGGAATTTTGCAAAACTGAGATTAAATCTCTCTTAGAAAATAATATCATTAGAGTTTCAAAATCTCCTTGGAGTTGTTCTGCATTTTATGTTAATAAAAATTCTGAAAAAGAAAGAGGTGCTCCCAGACTTGTAATCAATTACAAACCTTTAAATTCTGTTTTAAAATGGATCAGGTATCCAATACCTAACAAAAGAGATCTTTTAAAAAGAACTTTTAAGGCAAATGTATTTAGCAAATTTGATATGAAATCAGGATTTTGGCAAATACAGATTTCTGAAAAAGATAAATACAAAACTGCTTTTAATGTTCCATTTGGGCAATTCGAATGGAATGTTATGCCTTTTGGGCTCAAAAACGCCCCTTCTGAATTTCAAAACATTATGAATTCCATTTTCAATGAGTATTCTTATATGTCAATTGTTTACATTGATGATGTGTTAATTTTCTCAGAGAACATAGATTCTCATTTTAAACATCTAAACACATTCTTTAATGTTATTAAAAACAATGGTCTAGTAGTCAGTGCCAGAAAAATAGTTTTGTTCCAAACAAAAATAAGATTTTTAGGTCATGATCTTTTCCAAGGATCTTACAAACCTATCTGCAGGGCTTTAGAATTCTCCTCTAAATTCCCTAATGAAATTCTTGAAAAATCCCAGCTCCAGAGATTTCTAGGAAGCTTAAATTATGTCGCTGATTTTATTCCTAAAGTTAGGCAGGTTTGTGAACCTTTATATAAAAGGCTTAGAAAAAACCCAGTTCCTTGGAGTTCTGAACAATCTCAAGCTGTTATCCGGGTTAAGGCCCTTGTTCAATCTATCCCATGCCTAGGAATCCCAAATCCTAATGCTTTTATGATTGTTGAAACTGATGCTTCCGATGCAGGTTATGGAGGCATTCTTAAACAAAAAATAGATCATGAATCTATAGAGCAATTAATTCGTTTTACATCAGGAATCTGGAATTCCTCACAAAAGAATTATTCAACTATTAAAAAAGAAATTTTATCTATTGTACTTTGTATAACAAAGTTTCAAGACGATCTTATAAACAAAAGATTTTTATTAAGAGTAGACTGTAAGTCTGCAAAAGAAATTTTGCAAAAAGATGTTAAAAACATTGTTTCAAAACAAATCTTTGCTAGATGGCAAGCTCTCCTATCTAGTTTTGATTTTGATATTGAATTTATCAAAGGAGAAGATAATTCTTTACCTGATTTCTTAACCCGTGAATTCTTGTAGGGTAAACATAAGGCCATTTAAGCCTACAGGAGAAAAGAATTCTCCAAAACAACGAATGGCTAGACCATTCCAACTCCCTCCCCTTACACCAATGAAGGCGGAAATTTCTCCAAGACCTTCTCTTTCATTTCAAAACAAATTCACAGCCTTAGCTGATTATCCGAAGTTACCAAATACTTCCCAAAAACTTCCACAGATAGACTGTCCTCCAAAACCCCAGAAATTAAATCTGAGACCATCTTTTGTTGCTCCTGAAGCATCATCCAGTTCTTTTCAAACAAAAGAAGCTTATACAATGAAGACCCCTGAGTCTTTCGCACAGGCAGTCAAACCTGATTTAATAAAACCCAGTATTTCCAAAACCAATACAAAAGAAGAATCTTTTGATTTTCAGGTCTCAAAGGTATTGCCTTTAATGGCAATAAACAAAGAGTTTACTCACATGGATGCTATTACTTTAGCAAAACCATGTTATACAGACTTCAATTATGTGGATACAGATAATCCGCTCAAGACCAGGAGATTCTATGAAGCAATCCTGGTGGATACAGATTCTATAGACATTGAACATTCTACAGATGTTAATAATCAAATCCAATACTCAAGATTTACTATCAAGAAGATTTTGGATCCATTTGAATGGTATGCAGACCATTTACATACTCCCATTGCATTAACGATGGCACATCGTCCACAAACTTATAATTGGTATGATTATAAGGCAGCATGGATGAATTTTATTTATCTTAGACCAAGACATACTTGGTTTGTAAAATACAGCTCAGCTATCACCAAAGCCGTTATTCCAAGATGGTTTTACGAGTGGTGGAATTTATTCGGAGGTATTCAAGAAATCCTTCCACAACAATTCTCCAACAGGTATGAAGAATTTCAAACCAAGGAGGAGATAACAACTTTACCAGAGCATATTAAAATATGCAAATATTTTATTAAGAAAAGAATTTCTTATATTATTACTTGGAGTTTTTCCAAGAATGATATAGATCGTATTCAATACTTGTGTAAACAAGTCCAGGTAAAAGGTTGGGTTCCCAAACAACCAAACAAACAAGTTTCAGAGAAGGTCCAAACTTCTCCATCAAAATTATCCAAAGAAGCACTCAAGAAGAAGCTGAAAGAAGCTATGGATAATATCGATAGTTATTCAGAATCCCAAATCATGAAAATGGTTAAAGACGCCGCTTCAACAGAAAGCGACACCGATGACAACGGCGACATGTGTGATCCTCAAGGTTTAGCCTTGTCTTACATGGAACCTGATTATGAATAGGAAATAACGGTTGGGTAAAAGATAGAGGCAAAGCCGGAATTATCTTTTACCAATTGGCTTTCACTATTTCATGGCTGGCTTCCATAAAAGCTACAAGACAAAACGCTTTTGGAAAAGCATATTCAAATCTTCTCTTTTCAGAAAAAGAGATTCTCACTCAACCGACAAAAGATAAAGCAAACAAGACTCCATTATCTTTTAGTAGGTCCCCCTTTCAGTGTCGGCAAGATCTTAGCCTTACATTTGTTAGCTTAAGATCAAAATAGTCGATTTTATTTCTCTATTTAAGAGTTTGAATTTTCATTAGAAGGCATCAGATAATTTTACAATATTCTGAAAACCTCTCTCTCTCTCTCATGTACTCTCTCTCATGTACAAGCTTTTGCTTTGGAATGAATAAAACTTCAGTTTGATTTGTAAGTCTTTTATTCTTTTACGGAAAATCAGAACATATTTCTTTTTCAAATTTGTCTCGAAGATTTGTTATCTTGTTAAATATCTCCGGGGTTTTTAAAATCTGTTCGATTTTCTTAATACGAATCTCTTCTTTTAAAAAATTAAGATGAAGAGAGAGTTTGTTTATTTTAAAAACAGTATTTTGTCGAACAAAATCACTTTCTCTTTGTGAAAGAGTTTTTACAAAAGGGAAGAGTAATTCTCTTCCTAAGATATTAGTAGAAATACCATCCAGATTAGTAGAATATGGTTTTATTTGAGTAATAAAAGGTATTCCAAGGATGATATCTTCATTAATATCTTCTGTTATAACAAAATCATTTGTTAAACAAATGTCATTATTACAAATATGAGCCTTGGAGAGCTTGTAATTAATTTTTAAAAGTTCTCCTGTAGCGGAGTATAATTTGGAAGTACTTTTTTGTAAATACTGAATAGGAACAATACCTTTCATAATGCAATTCCTATCTGCACCGCTATCAAGTAAAGCAACTTTGTTAATAACAAAATGTTTATTGATAACTATTTTAATAGGTATATGATGACTCTGGGGTCTAATTGAGGTAATTACCGTTACTCCTGGTGCGGAAGTAGAGACGTCATTTCCTGTTTCAGTAAGGAAATCTTTAAGATGATCATTATTGATATTAGAAGGATTAATATCGTTATCATCTTCAGAGTCCTTTGAAGAACTATGTCGAGATTCTAAGTCATGAAAAGCTGATTTCTTAGAATCCTGATGAATGGGAATATCAGTTTCTAAAATGGAAAGACGAGATTTGATATCTCTAATTTCATTTTTAAGAGCGGAGACTTCATGACGAAGGTCTGAAATAGTGGGTTCAGAATTATGATCAGAACGATTCATAATTTGTTTCATACTGAAGGGCTCAATATTTGGACGAGGTTTAGGTTTGTCCGTATTGATAAGAATGTTTTTGAGTTCTAGTAGAAAACGATTTCTAGCCTCATTATCATTGATATGTTGAATAACATCAAAGAGAGCTTCCTTGGAATGATCTGAGAGAACTCTGATTTGTGGCTTGCTATCATAAGTACAAAAGGTTTCACTACAAGTACATTCTTTGCCTGATTTGCTGGAATCTGAATCATAGTTCAAATCTATGTCTTCACTATCACTGCATTCATCAGAAGTAAGTGAAATTTCATAGAAAGGTTCATCAAGTATAGCAAGAAGCTTACCTTTCGTTTCGTCATCAATGTTAAGAAGATTAATTTTCTTCTTCTTTGTTTTTGAATGACATTCATTGGCCCTATGACCTGTTTTGCCACAATTCCAACAAACATCTTCCTTCTTGCTAATAGATCTTTTAGACCTATGTTGTTTTCTTCTTGGTTTAGAAGAATCATCCTTTCTTCGTGATTTTCTTCTGTAAGATTTTTCTTTATCCTCCTTTTTAATTTTATCTGGAGGAGTAATGAATCCAAAGTCTTTACAGAAACTTCCAAGTTCCTTTCTCGAAGAGGACTGTTCCTTTTTAAGCTGATGTTTTAGCTTAATATCTGTGCATAGTTCAAGAGCTACAACATTGATGGTGCTTACCAAATCACCATAAGTAAGGTTACCATAAGGAATACTTCCATTATTCCTGTCTTGTATTTTGGTTCTTACCTTATCTGCAAAAAGAGGAGGTAGACCACTAATGAAACGTTCTTTCCAATAATCCAAATTACAATCTGGACGAATCATAACTTTACTCAGAAAGGCATGCTTATAGTGAATAAAGTTATCTAAGTTTGGACAACTTAGATTGCTCAGAATCTGGAGACTTCTGTCTTGAAATAATTTTGGTTCTCCAATAAAATGTTTTGCAATATGGTAAAGTAGAGTAGCACAAGCATCTTCTCTTGTTTGGGTAGAAGTTGTTTGTGTATTACCTTCCATCTTTACAACAGTCTCATTTGCCATTGCATTAATAATTAAATGCTTGATTTCATCAGTACAATAATTATCCCACCAATGTTTCAACATTCCTGTAAATACTGCAATAATCATATTAGCAGCATCTTTGTCTGTTGATCCACGCATTTTGTACGCAGTAATTGCAACACCCATTTATTGGAGTTTATTGTGAACTTGATGTTCTGCAAGGCCATCAATATTCCATTCAGTGATGCTTCTTCCTTCATGAGATGAAGTAGATAAAAAGGCATTTTCCTCATACTGAAGATCAGGAAAGGATGGTTTAGAATGGTAGTTTTTCATATTATGAAAACGACTACTAGCAAGTTTTTGGATAAGAGTGGTTTTCTCTTTGGATGAAGAACTAGGTTCTTTTTGGATAGTAGAAACCTTCTTGGGTTCTTTATCTTCTTTGGTAGATATGTTAAAATTATTAAGTTTAGCATTGATTTTTTCAATGATATGACCTGTTACTTCAAAAGTATCAGAAAGTTTTAAGAATTTTTCTTTGGAAAATTCTGGTATTCTGAATCCTGGATAGGTTTCAATACTATGATTGGATGAAGTAGAAGCTGGTGTTGGTCTTCCACTAAGATTTGGTTTGGTATCCTCTATTTGTCTAGAGATAACATGGAGAATTTGGTTTGAATAGTTATTTTGTTCAATAACCCTATCAATATCCGCAGATGTGAGGAGAGCACCTGTTTTATCACTTTTCTCCTTAAAGGGAGATGCTTTGATCACTGTACCTGCAATAGGAATATTGATTCCTTCAAGAGGAGGAGTAGTAGATTCAACTACTTTGTTAGAAGATGTATACCATTTGTTAATGATAACTTGTAAAGACTCAGTACAATTTTAAATTCTACCAGTCATTTCAAACCATTTGAAGAATTCGATTTCGCAACCGATTCTTCTCATATCTTTCATCCATATATCTCAAAAATTTTCTCTTTCCCTAAGAGTATAAGAAGAGACATACCATTTTCTTTTGACTTGGTTGTCAGGATGAATCCATTGTTCCTGTAAAACACTGGGATTAGGTTCAAAAGGTTTGTTTACCTTTAACATTCCTAGCCAAGATGGTTTATCAGCAGGAGGTTCCATTTCACTAGCAGTTGGACTTCCTGAAATATCTTGATAATAAACTTTAGGTTTTTGAAGAAGGTGGTCTGGGAACCGTTCTCGAGGGACACGAAGTAGACGGAGAAGACCAAGATGACCTTCTAGCAGATGAAGATCGAATTGATGGATTATCTAGGAATTTAAGATCAATAGATCCATCTGGAAACTGAATTACTCTTTCGATCTGAGATCGTTGAGGTTGTGAAGAAAACGGTTGGGTGATATTCTCAAAATGCCAATCATTATTAGAGAGAATATCCTTCCATTGCAAAGTTCTAGGAACAAAGATAGAACTATGCGAATGGTTTGCTTCCATAAGCATGGTTTCACCCCTAGCGCTTTCTAAACAAGCTTTGGGAGCAAGCTGAGTCTTCATGAGACGATAATAAACTCGGTAAATAATAGCTATTTCACGAGAGTCAAGTTTGCTATTGAGATTTTTGGTTTTGACATTGAGTGTCAAAGTATCCATGACATTAGGATCATTAATGTCAACAGAGAAATTGGGATAACAATTAAAGTAAACTGGCCCATTCGCAAGGTTACTCTGAATAACTCCTAAAAGTGAGTCGTCAAAATTTAAAAATCTGTCATCTCTAAGGAGGACACAAACAGGAATATCAAGGCCTCTTCTAAATAAAGGCTTAACAGCAACTTGTACTAAACCTATATGCAAGTAATTGAAATTAGATTTATATTTATCTAAATCTTTTTCTTTAAGCAATTGAATAATTTCTGAAGAATTATTGATAGCAATTGTAGACTCACAAGTCTTAATATTACAACGAGTAAGGAAACTAAAATTTCCTAATTGGTAAATCTTTTTAAAAGGTTCTTCTGGAATACTCCAGTTTTGTAAATCATTTTCAATTTTAGCAATCTTTGTAGATTGCGAAGAAACATTGATTTTATTCAAAATATTTTGATTTTTATCCATGATAAAATAAATACTGTCTATTGGACTTACATAACAAGATTGATATTTAACTAAGTAAAATTCATAATAATAATAAGCCAAGTAATAAGTATAAGATATTATAACACAATTCAAGATCCAAATAATGTTTTCATAAGAGGCTCTTTTGGTCTTACAAATCAGTTCTTTGTTAGAATCATCTTAGTCACGGGACCACCAATAAGTACTCAGTCTAAACGCCCTCCTGGATACAGTGACTTTTCCTAGTTTCAGGCTGACCAACGCGTGCTCCGGAAATTAATCGGATACCTCATATTCATAACAAAGAACGACTGCCTCACTCCAAGTATAAAAACAATATGAAGAACAAGAAGTGTAAAATAATAGACCAATACTTAAAACTAGCATACTAAAATTATAACTTACTACATTAAATATAATTTTGTAATGCCGTAGACAGTATTAGTATTTAGCTGCTCATACTAAATACTGATACTGCCAACATGGCTCTGATACCATAAAAAGGATCTTAAGTAATACGGAAATAAAAGAATAAAAGACTTACAAATCAAACTGAAGTTTTATTCATTCCAAAGCAAAAGCTTGTACATGAGAGAGAGTACATGAGAGAGAGAGAGAGGTTTTCAGAATATTGTAAAATTATCTGATGCCTTCTAATGAAAATTCAAACTCTTAAATAGAGAAATAAAATCGACTATTTTGATCTTAAGCTAACAAATGTAAGGCTAAGATCTTGCCGACACTGAAAGGGGGACCTACTAAAAGATAATGGAGTCTTGTTTGCTTTATCTTTTGTCGGTTGAGTGAGAATCTCTTTTTCTGAAAAGAGAAGATTTGAATATGCTTTTCCAAAAGCGTTTTGTCTTGTAGCTTTTATAGAAGCCAGCCATGAAATAGTGAAAGCCAATTGGTAAAAGATAATTCCGGCTTTGCCTCTATCTTTTACCCAACGGTTATTTCCTATTCATAATCAGGTTCCATGTAAGCCAAGGCTAAACCTTGAGGATCACACATGTCGCCGTTGTCATCGGTGTCGCTTTCTGTTGAAGCGGTGTCTTTAACCATTTTCATGATTTGGGATTCTGAATAACTATCGATATTATCCATAGCTTCTTTCAGCTTCTTCTTGAGTGCTTCTTTGGATAATTTTGATGGAGAAGTTTGGACCTTCTCTGAAACTTGTTTGTTTGGTTGTTTGGGAACCCAACCTTTTACCTGGACTTGTTTACACAAGTATTGAATACGATCTATATCATTCTTGGAAAAACTCCAAGTAATAATATAAGAAATTCTTTTCTTAATAAAATATTTGCATATTTTAATATGCTCTGGTAAAGTTATTATCTCCTCCTTAGTTTGAAATTCTTCATACCTGTTGGAGAATTGTTGTGGAAGGATTTCTTGAATACCTCCTAATAAATTCCACCACTCGTAAAACCATCTTGGAATAACGGCTTTGGTGATGGCTGAGCTGTATTTTACAAACCAAGTATGTCTTGGTCTAAGATAAATAAAATTCATCCATGCTGCCTTATAATCATACCAATTATAAGTTTGTGGACGATGTGCCATCGTTAATGCAATGGGAGTATGTAAATGGTCTGCATACCATTCAAATGGATCCAAAATCTTCTTGATAGTAAATCTTGAGTATTGGATTTGATTATTAACATCTGCAGAATGTTCAATGTCTATAGAATCTGTATCCACCAGGATTGCTTCATAGAATCTCCTGGTCTTGAGCGGATTATCTGTATCCACATAATTGAAGTCTGTATAACATGGTTTTGCTAAAGTAATAGCATCCATGTGAGTAAACTCTTTGTTTATTGCCATTAAAGGCAATACCTTTGAGACCTGAAAATCAAAAGATTCTTCTTTTGTATTGGTTTTGGAAATACTGGGTTTTATTAAATCAGGTTTGACTGCCTGTGCAAAAGACTCAGGGGTCTTCATTGTATAAGCTTCTTTTGTTTGAAAAGAACTGGATGATGCTTCAGGAGCAACAAAAGATGGTCTCAGATTTAATTGCTGGGGTTTTGGAGGACAGTCTATCTGTGGAAGTTTTTGGGAAGTATTTGGTAACTTCGGATAATCAGCTAAGGCTGTGAATTTGTTTTGAAATGAAAGAGAAGGTCTTGGAGAAATTTCCGCCTTCATTGGTGTAAGGGGAGGGAGTTGGAATGGTCTAGCCATTCGTTGTTTTGGAGAATTCTTTTCTCCTGTAGGCTTAAATGGCCTCATGTTTACCCTGCAAGAATTCACGGGTTAAGAAATCAGGTAAAGAATTATCTTCTCCTTTAAATTCAATATCAAAATCAAAACTAGATAGGAGAGCTTGCCATCTAGCAAAGATTTGTTTTGAAACAATGTTTTTAACATCTTTTTGCAAAATTTCTTTTGCAGACTTACAGTCTACTCTTAATAAAAATCTTTTGTTTATAAGATCGTCTTGAAATTTTGTTATACAAAGTACAATAGATAAAATTTCTTTTTTAATAGTTGAATAATTCTTTTATGAGGAATTCCAGATTCCTGATGTAAAACGAATTAATTGCTCTATAGATTCATGATCTATTTTTTGTTTAAGAATGCCTCCATAACCTGCATCGGAAGCATCAGTTTCAACAATCATAAAAGCATTAGGATTTGGGATTCCTAGGCATGGGATAGATTGAACAAGGGCCTTAACCCGGATAACAGCTTGAGATTGTTCAGAACTCCAAGGAACTGGGTTTTTTCTAAGCCTTTTATATAAAGGTTCACAAACCTGCCTAACTTTAGGAATAAAATCAGCGACATAATTTAAGCTTCCTAGAAATCTCTGGAGCTGGGATTTTTCAAGAATTTCATTAGGGAATTTAGAGGAGAATTCTAAAGCCCTGCAGATAGGTTTGTAAGATCCTTGGAAAAGATCATGACCTAAAAATCTTATTTTTGTTTGGAACAAAACTATTTTTCTGGTACTGACTACTAGACCATTGTTTTTAATAACATTAAAGAATGTGTTTAGATGTTTAAAATGAGAATCTATGTTCTCTGAGAAAATTAACACATCATCAATGTAAACAATTGACATATAAGAATACTCATTGAAAATGGAATTCATAATGTTTTGAAATTCAGAAGGGGCGTTTTTGAGCCCAAAAGGCATAACATTCCATTCGAATTGCCCAAATGGAACATTAAAAGCAGTTTTGTATTTATCTTTTTCAGAAATCTGTATTTGCCAAAATCCTGATTTCATATCAAATTTGCTAAATACATTTGCCTTAAAAGTTCTTTTTAAAAGATCTCTTTTGTTAGGTATTGGATACCTGATCCATTTTAAAACAGAATTTAAAGGTTTGTAATTGATTACAAGTCTGGGAGCACCTCTTTCTTTTTCAGAATTTTTATTAACATAAAATGCAGAACAACTCCAAGGAGATTTTGAAACTCTAATGATATTATTTTCTAAGAGAGATTTAATCTCAGTTTTGCAAAATTCCATCATTTCTTGATTCATTTGAATAGGCCTTGCCTTAGTGGTAATAGCCTGTTCATTAAACCCTTCAATGTATGGTAAAGAAATAATATGTTTCTTTCTTTTCCAAAATGCATTAGGAAAATCAGAACATATTTCTTTTTCAAATTTGTCTCGAAGATTTGTTATCTTGTTAACTATCTCCGGGGTTTTTAAAATCTGTTCGATTTCTTAATACGAATCTCTTCTTTTAAAAAATTAAGATGAAGAGAGAGTTTGTTTATTTTAAAAACAGTATTTTGTCGAACAAAATCACTTTCTCTTTGTGAAAGAGTTTTTACAAAAGGGAAGAGTAATTCTCTTCCTAAGATATTAGTAGAAATACCATCCAGATTAGTAGAATATGGTTTTATTTGAGTAATAAAAGGTATTCCAAGGATGATATCTTCATTAATATCTTCTGTTATAACAAAATCATTTGTTAAACAAATGTCATTATTACAAATATGAGCCTTGGAGAGCTTGTAATTAATTTTTAAAAGTTCTCCTGTAGCGGAGTATAATTTGGAAGTACTTTTTTGTAATAAAAAGGATCTTAAGTAATACAGAAATAAAAGAATAAAAGACTTACAAATCAAACTGAAGTTTTATTCATTCCAAAGCAAAAGCTTGTACATGAGAGAGAGTACATGAGAGAGAGAGAGAGAGGTTTTAAGAATATTGTAAAATTATCTGATAGCAATTGTAGACTCACAAGTCTTAATATTACAACGAGTAAGGAAACTAAAATTTCCTAATTGGTAAATCTTTTTAAAAGGTTCTTCTGGAATACTCCAGTTTTGTAAATCATTTTCAATTTTAGCAATCTTTGTAGATTGCGAAGAAACATTGATTTTATTCAAAATATTTTGATTTTTATCCATGATAAAATAAATACTGTCTATTGGACTTACATAACAAGATTGATATTTAACTAAGTAAAATTCATAATAATAATAAGCCAAGTAATAAGTATAAGATATTATAACACAATTCAAGATCCAAATAATGTTTTCATAAGAGGCTCTTTTGGTCTTACAAATCAGTTCTTTGTTAGAATCATCTTAGTCACGGGACCACCAATAAGTACTCAGTCTAAACGCCCTCCTGGATACAGTGACTTTTCCTAGTTTCAGGCTGACCAACGCGTGCTCCGGAAATTAATCGGATACCTCATATTCATAACAAAGAACGACTGCCTCACTCCAAGTATAAAAACAATATGAAGAACAAGAAGTGTAAAATAATAGACCAATACTTAAAACTAGCATACTAAAATTATAACTTACTACATTAAATATAATTTTGTAATGCCGTAGACAGTATTAGTATTTAGCTGCTCATACTAAATACTGATACTGCCAACATGGCTCTGATACCATAAAAAGGTTACCATAAGGAATACTTCCATTATTCCTGTCTTGTATTTTGGTTCTTACCTTATCTGCAAAAAGAGGAGGTAGACCACTAATGAAACGTTCTTTCCAATAATCCAAATTACAATCTGGACGAATCATAACTTTACTCAGAAAGGCATGCTTATAGTGAATAAAGTTATCTAAGTTTGGACAACTTAGATTGCTCAGAATCTGGAGACTTCTGTCTTGAAATAATTTTGGTTCTCCAATAAAATGTTTTGCAATATGGTAAAGTAGAGTAGCACAAGCATCTTCTCTTGTTTGGGTAGAAGTTGTTTGTGTATTACCTTCCATCTTTACAACAGTCTCATTTGCCATTGCATTAATAATTAAATGCTTGATTTCATCAGTACAATAATTATCCCACCAATGTTTCAACATTCCTGTAAATACTGCAATAATCATATTAGCAGCATCTTTGTCTGTTGATCCACGCATTTTGTACGCAGTAATTGCAACACCCATTTCATGGAGTTTATTGTAAACTTGATGTTCTGCAAGGCCATCAATATTCCATTCAGTGATGCTTCTTCCTTCATGAGATGAAGTAGATAAAAAGGCATTTTCCTCATACTGAAGATCAGGAAAGGATGGTTTAGAATGGTAGTTTTTCATATTATGAAAACGACTACTAGCAAGTTTTTGGATAAGAGTGGTTTTCTCTTTGGATGAAGAACTAGGTTCTTTTTGGATAGTAGAAACCTTCTTGGGTTCTTTATCTTCTTTGGTAGATATGTTAAAATTATTAAGTTTAGCATTGATTTTTTCAATGATATGACCTGTTACTTCAAAAGTATCAGAAAGTTTTGGGAATTTTTCTTTGGAAAATTCTGGTATTCTGAATCCTGGATAGGTTTCAATACTATGATTGGATGAAGTAGAAGCCGGTGTTGGTCTTCCACTAAGATTTGGTTTGGTATCCTCTATTTGTCTAGAGATAACATGGAGAATTTGGTTTGAATAGTTATTTTGTTCAATAACCCTATCAATATCCGCAGATGTGAGGAGAGCACCTGTTTTATCACTTTTCTCCTTAAAGGGAGATGCTTTGATCAC
Source organism: Solanum sitiens (assembly GCA_016801875.1). NCBI lineage: Eukaryota > Viridiplantae > Streptophyta > Magnoliopsida > Solanales > Solanaceae > Solanum > Solanum sitiens. The sequence continues at coordinate 2,278,479 of JABWTJ010000097.1, forward strand.
TGTACCTGCAATAGGAATATTGATTCCTTCAAGAGGAGGAGGAGTAGATTCAACTACTTTGTTAGAAGATGTATACCATTTGTTAATGATAACTTGTAAAGACTCAGTACAATTTTCAATTCTACCAGTCATTTCAAATCATTTGAAGAATTCGATTTCGCAACCGATTCTTCTCATATCTTTCATCCATATATCTCTAAAATTTTCTCTTTCCCTAAGAGTATAAGAAGAGACATACCATTTTCTTTTGACTTGGTTGTCAGGATGAATCCATTGTTCCTGTAAAACACTGGGATTAGGTTCAAAAGGTTTGTTTACCTTTAACATTCCTAGCCAAGATGGTTTATCAGCAGGAGGTTCCATTTCACTAGCAGTTGGACTTCCTGAAATATCTTGATAATAAACTTTAGGTACAGTACCTGTAAAGTCTACACCAGTGACATTACCTTTACTATTGTCTCTAGAGTCAGCAATAGTGATGTTATCTTCTTCTTCTTCCTCCGGGGTTTTTGAAGAAGGTGGTCTAGGAACCGTTCTCGAGGGACACGAAGTAGACGGAGAAGACCAAGATGACCTTCTAGCAGATGAAGATCGAATTGATGGATTATCTAGGAATTTAAGATCAATAGATCCATCTGGAAACTGAATTACTCTTTCGATCTGATATCGTTGAGGTTGTGAAGAAAACAGTTGGGTGATATTCTCAAAATGCCAATCATTATTAGAGAGAATATCCTTCCATTGCAAAGTTCTAGGAACAAAGATAGAACTATGCGAATGGTTTGCTTCCATAAGCATGGTTTCACCCCTAGCGCTTTCTAAACAAGCTTTGGGAGCAAGCTGAGTCTTCATGAGACGATAATAAACTCGGTAAATAATAGCTATTTCACGAGAGTCAAGTTTGCTATTGAGATTTTTGGTTTTGACATTGAGTGTCAAAGTATCCATGATATTAGGATCATTAATGTCAACAGAGAAATTGGGATAACAATTAAAGTAAACTGGCCCATTCGCAAGGTTACTCTGAATAACTCCTAAAAGTGAGTCGTCAAAATTTAAAAATCTGTCATCTCTAAGGAGGACACAAACAGGAATATCAAGGCCTCTTCTAAATAAAGGCTTAACAGTAACTTGTACTAAACCTATATGCAAGTAATTGAAATTAGATTTATATTTATCTAAATCTTTTTCTTTAAGCAATTGAATAATTTCTGAAGAATTATTGATTACAAGTCTGGGAGCACCTCTTTCTTTTTCAGAATTTTTATTAACATAAAATGCAGAACAACTCCAAGGATATTTTGAAACTCTAATGATATTATTTTCTAAGAGAGATTTAATCTCAGTTTTGCAAAATTCCATCATTTCTTGATTCATTTGAATAGGCCTTGCCTTAGTGGTAATAGCCTGTTCATTAAACCCTTCAATGTATGGTAAAGAAATAATATGTTTCTTTCTTTTCCAAAATGCATTAGGAAAATCAGAACATATTTCTTTTTCAAATTTGTCTCGAAGATTTGTTATCTTGTTAACTATCTCTGGGGTTTTTAAAATCTGTTCGATTTTCTTAATACGAATCTCTTCTTTTAAAAAATTAAGATGAAGAGAGAGTTTGTTTATTTTAAAAACAGTATTTTGTCGAACAAAATCACTTTCTCTTTGTGAAAGAGTTTTTACAAAAGGGAAGAGTAATTCTCTTCCTAAGATATTAGTAGAAATACCATCCAGATTAGTAGAATATGGTTTTATTTGAGTAATAAAAGGTATTCCAAGGATGATATCTTCATTAATATCTTCTGTTATAACAAAATCATTTGTTAAACAAATGTCATTATTACAAATATGAGCCTTGGAGAGCTTGTAATTAATTTTTAAAAGTTCTCCTGTAGCGGAGTATAATTTGGAAGTACTTTTTTGTAAATACTGAATAGGAACAATACCTTTCATAATGCAATTCCTATATGCACCGCTATCAAGTAAAGCAACTTTGTTAATAACAAAATGTTTATTGATAACTATTTTAATAGGTATATGATGACTCTGGGGTCTAATTGAGGTAATTACCGTTACTCCTGGTGCGGAAGTAGAGACGTCATTTCCTATTTCAGTAAGGAAATCTTTAAGATGATCATTATTGATATTAAAAGGATTAATATCGTTATCATCTTCAGAGTCCTTTGAAGAACTATGTCGAGATTCTAAGTCATGAAAAGCTGATTTCTTAGAATCCTGATGAATGGGAATATCAGTTTCTAAAATGGAAAGACGAGATTTGATATCTCTAATTTCATTTTTAAGAGCGGAGACTTCATGACGAAGGTCTGAAATAGTGGGTTCAGAATTATGATCAGATCGATTCATAATTTGTTTCATACTGAAGGGCTCAATATTTGGACGAGGTTTAGGTTTGTCCGTATTGATAAGAATGTTTTTGAGTTCTAGTAGAAAATGATTTCTAGCCTCATTATCATTGATATGTTGAATAACATCAAAGAGAGCTTCCTTGGAATGATCTGAGAGAACTCTGATTTGTGGCTTGCTATCACAAGTACAAAAGGTTTCACTACAAGTACATTCTTTGCCTGATTTGCTGGAATCTGAATCATAGTTCAAATCTATGTCTTCACTATCACTGCATTCATCAGAAGTAAGTGAAATTTCAGAGAAAGGTTCATCAAGTATAGCAAGAAGCTTACCTTTCGTTTCGTCATCAATGTTAAGAAGATTAATTTTCTTCTTCTTTGTTTTTGAACGACATTCATTGGCCCTATGACCTGTTTTGCCACAATTCCAACAAACATCTTCCTTCTTGCTAATAGATCTTTTAGACCTATGTTGTTTTCTTCTTGGTTTAGAAGAATCAACCTTACTTATGGTGATTTGGTAAGCACCATCAATGTTGTAGCTCTTGAACTATACACAGATATTAAGCTAAAACATCAGCTTAAAAAGGAACAGTCCTCTTCGAGAAAGGAACTTGGAAGTTTCTGTAAAGACTTTGGATTCATTACTCCTCCAGATAAAATTAAAAAGGAGGATAAAGAAAAATCTTACAGCCCAAAAGGCATAACATTCCATTCGAATTGCCCAAATGGAACATTAAAAGCAGTTTTGTATTTATCTTTTTCAGAAATCTGTATTTGCCAAAATCCTGATTTCATATCAAATTTGCTAAATACATTTGCCTTAAAAGTTCTTTTTAAAAGATCTCTTTTGTTAGGTATTGGATACCTGATCCATTTTAAAACAGAATTTAAAGGTTTGTAATTGATTACAAGTCTGGGAGCACCTCTTTCTTTTTCAGAATTTTTATTAACATAAAATGCAGAACAACTCCAAGGAGATTTTGAAACTCTAATGATATTATTTTCTAAGAGAGATTTAATCTCAGTTTTGCAAAATTCCATCATTTCTTGATTCATTTGAATAGGCCTTGCCTTAGTGGTAATAGCCTGTTCATTAAACCCTTCAATGTATGGTAAAGAAACAATATGTTTCTTTCTTTTCCAAAATGCATTAGGAAAATCAGAACATATTTCTTTTTCAAATTTGTCTCGAAGATTTGTTATCTTGTTAACTATCTCCGGGGTTTTTAAAATCTGTTCGATTTTCTTAATACGAATCTCTTCTTTTAAAAAATTAAGATGAAGAGAGAGTTTGTTTATTTTAAAAACAGTATTTTGTCGAACAAAATCACTTTCTCTTTGTGAAAGAGTTTTTACAAAAGGGAAGAGTAATTCTCTTCCTAAGATATTAGTAGAAATACCATCCAGATTAGTAGAATATGGTTTTATTTGAGTAATAAAAGGTATTCCAAGGATGATATCTTCATTAATATCTTCTGTTATAACAAAATCATTTGTTAAACAAATGTCATTATTACAAATATGAGCCTTGGAGAGCTTGTAATTAATTTTTAAAAGTTCTCCTATAGCGGAGTATAATTTGGAAGTACTTTTTTGTAAATACTGAATAGGAACAATACCTTTCATAATGCAATTCCTATCTGCACCGCTATCAAGTAAAGCAACTTTGTTAATAACAAAATGTTTATTCATAACTATTTTAATAGGTATATGATGACTCTGGGGTCTAATTGAGGTAATTACCATTACTCCTGGTGCGGAAGTAGAGACGTCATTTCCTGTTTCAGTAAGGAAATCTTTAAGATGATCATTATTGATATTAGAAGGATTAATATCGTTATCATCTTCAGAGTCCTTTGAAGAACTATGTCGAGATTCTAAGTCATGAAAAGCTGATTTCTTAGAATCCTGATGAATGGGAATATCAGTTTCTAAAATGGAAAGACGAGATTTGATATCTCTAATTTCATTTTTAAGAGCGGAGACTTCATGACGAAGGTCTGAAATAGTGGGTTCAAAATTATGATCAGAACGATTCATAATTTGTTCATCGAAATGGGGGTATGTGCGCTTCGGGGCTATTTTGACATTCAAAATGGGTCGGAATGGCCGTCAGGGCCAACCGGATGCATAGCCAATGTCTTAACGGACGTCAACAAAACTTTTTGGCACTTTTGACGTCAGGATCCGGATCACCCAAAAAATGGTGTGATATAGCACACGAAAAATCATTGAAATGGAGGTATGCGCGCTTCGGGGCTATTTTGACCTTGAAAATGGGTCGGAATGGCTGTCAGGGCCAATCGGATGCATAGCCAACATCTTGACGGACGTCCACAAAACATTTTGGCACTTTAGACATCGGGATCCGGATCACCCAAAAAATGGTGTGCTATAGCACACGAAATATCGTCAAAATGGGGGTATGCGCGCTTCGAGGCTATTTTGACCTTGAAAAAGGGTTGGAATGGCCGTCAGGGCCAACCGGATGCATAGCCAACGTCTTGACGGACGTCCACAAAAATATTTGGCACTTTTGACTTCGGGATTCGGATCACCCAAAAAATGGTGTGTTATAGCACACGAAATATCGTCAAAATGGGGGTATGCGCGCTTTGGGGCTATTTTGACCTTAAAAATGGGTCGGAATGGCCGTGAGTGCCAACCGGATGCATAGCCAAGGTCATGACGGACGTCCACAAAAACTTTTGGCACTTTTGACGTCGGGATCCGGATCACCCAAAAAATGGTGTGCTATAGCACACGAAAAATCATCGAAATTGGGGTATGCGCGCTTCGGGGCTATTTTGACCTTCAAAATGGGTCGGAATGGCCGTCAGGGCCAACCGGATGCATAGCCAACGTCTTGACGGACGTCCACAAAAATTTTTGGCACTTTTGACGTCGGGATCCGGATCACCCAAAAAATGGTGTGCTATAGCACACGAAAAATCGTCGAAATGGGGGTATGCGCGCTTCGGGGCTATTTTGACCTTGAAAATGGGTCGGAATGGCCGTGAGGGCCAACCGGATGCATAGCCAAGGTCTTGACAGACGTCCACAAATAATTTTGGCACTTTTAATGTCGGGATCCGGATCACCCAAAAAATGGTGTGCTATAGCACACGAAAAATCATCGAGATGGGGGGATGCG
>JABWTJ010000969.1:0-186387 GCA_016801875.1 Solanum sitiens
GCATCGAATGAGAAATACGACCTTGTACATCATAGAAAATGATAGTAATAAAGATAAAATGCTCAAAAGGAGAACCAAGGTTGTTATCGACAATTTACTGAATGTTAAAGATTGACTTAGACAAGTTCGCCAACTAAAGTTTAAAAACTTGAGGCTTAGAGCATGAAAATGCGAGCTGGAGAGCGAGAAGTAATTCTGCAAACGTGCTCGGATAGCCTGACTAATGTCACCGAACGAGTTTCACATTGGGTTTTGGGAATAATTTTGGGAAATTAGAAATATCCCCAAGGAGAGAGGAATCGGAAGTCCTGAAAGTTATTTCTAAAATTAAGTATTGAGAGAGAACACTTGACCCTTGTGAAGAACACTTTCTAGCTTTAGAGTAGGGGTTCAACTTTGATCTTGAACTCGATAAATAAAAGTTGAATTAGAAGTGGGTTTACTTGTAATTGCTTAATTCATGTTACTCATAGCTGCTTACATGAAAGGTATATTTTCTTTTCCTTTTATGATGGGTGGCTAAAACCCAAGATCTAGTTGTGCAACTATGGAATAGGGTTTTGATTTAATGTAGTGGGTATTATGTTATGTTTCATTTTTTTGCTATTCATACGTGAGTTTGGGATCCTTAGAATGGGTTTAATTCATGGGTTAAAGTTGCAAACTTAGTTCCTACTTCCGATCTTCGGTTGATGCTTAAAAGAGATTGATTGGAGCAGGTAATTAGTCCAATACTAACAATTTTAGTTTGATGTATGTAACTATTTGAAATAGGTTATGTGTTGGATCTATTTTCCCTGATATTGTATCAAAAGAGAGAATAAAGTAAGGTATTGGGTTATTTATTTAGGAATTTTGATGTGATAGAAGGGATATTATATGCATAGATGCTTTGAGATCAAAAGATGATTAGAGTCACTTAAGATGATCTAGCCTATTCATGAATGTTTATCACTATAGAGCAACACAATTACCCCTATATGACATATATTTCCAATCCCCCGAACCAATAGATTGCTTGTTAACTCTCGAATTCTTTGAAGTTTTAGTTTAATTGTGATAATTGACAAGCAAAGAGTTTTACTAAATTGATGGAATCATCCACCCACTCGTTCTTACTATTACAAATGATCAATTTTATAATCTAAATTTCTTGATAGGAAATCTCTTTATATACCATTCTCTCTCAGACTCGACTCCCACTCTTTGTTAGATTTTTATTGATTACGAATATTGTACCTTTTACTTGGTTTTAATGAGGACAATTGGGCATTATAAAAATGGCACCTATTTTAGGAAATGGTGGTTGAGAATTCTAATTGAGAATTAGATTTTAATCTTGTTTAGTTGTAGTAGATTTTTGTTTTATTATGTTTTTGGATGATTTACAGGTCGTATACAATGAGTGGCCATGGTAGTTGTCACACCCGGGGAGCACCCCCTAGAAGTAACATGGCGTACTCGACCTCTCGAAGGTCTTATACAAGCCCATAGTTATCATTCATCACATTGACATAGTAAATTTAGCGGAAAATTTAAAACATAGCACATCATATGCTAGAACTTTACTTCATATATATATAAAAGTATCATATTACATACTTAGACCTTAAGTCTCTTTGCCATCTTAAACTCAACAACGTTAGAGTACATTAGGGACATGGGCCTTAAAACATAGTACATAACTATACAATATTTAAACACTTTACAGTAAAACATAAGTAGGAGATCCTTGAACTTAAGGATTCCTTTCATTGAGCTTGGGAATCATCTATCAAGCTCTTCACTATTCAAGGCATCCTTTAAGCATCCATAACCTACACTTTGTGTAAAAATTAGAGAAGAATAGGATTAGTACAAGAAAGCACTTAGTATGGCAACCATGCAAAAACATGCATTTAAAAGGGACATTTTCTTGGAATCATACTTCATGTATTTTTGAGTAAATCTTCATAAAACCATATATCCAATAGCATTTATATCATACACATACTTCATATCAACATATTCAAAGGTCAAACATTTCATAAGATCACATATAGAACTTATTACATTTTCAAGTCACATTACAGTGAACTATCTTCCCTTTTATTCATTAACCTCCCAAGTAACCCTCTAGCGATACTTGGTGCAATGCATCACCTTAAGGCCACAAGGAAACATACATATCATCTACACAAGGCAACACATACCATCATAGAATTATAGTACAACTTAGACATATTTAAGCCAATACCATAGAAAAATTACAGTAAGCAACATTCAACTTGCACATATACTAACTTCACTTCACATCAATGCATTATAAGACCTTACTAATAATCCTACTCTAAGTCTACTAGTGCAATGTATATGTGAAGCCCCATAACCTCACACATACTTAGTAAACCTATCATAAGACCACAAGCTTTACCATCCAATTCATATATCAACAAGTAAGTGAAGACAAATCTGTTCATGTCAATACAAGACCTTCATCATATAGTCATTTAGACCAACATAGTGCATATAAGGATAAGATAACATCATATAGACTCATACCATGCACATCTTCATAACAAGTACACAATTACTACAATGTCATGCATAAGGACATAAACATAATCATATACATTAGGTCACCTTTCTAGGATTTCCTAAGGAGCTACTTGTGCAATGTCTAGATGGGTTCATTACTTCCATCTATCCTAAGTAACCTCCCTTAAGTCATCCTACTTATTTACTTCCATTGTCCATTTTACTTTAGGGAAACTATAGCCTTAACCGACACTAAGACCATGGGTGGTAAACATGAAATTTGGTGTTGTAGAGACTTACACCAATGAAAGGTGTTCCTACCTAGCCAAGGTAGAACATTAACATACATCCTAACATCCTAGGTGAATTCACTTTGATATATCCTATGTGGCAAGCATAGTTTATGGAACTAAGAGATAGGTATAATCCCTCTACATGCCATTGGCAATTGGGGCCTCCTCTCATGAGCAAACATGGGTGAACCTTCTTCAAAGGGAAGTCTCCACCTCATGTGGGTCCATAGGTGAGTATTCCTCTAAGGGCAGTCAACACTCTATAAGGTACAAATGGTGAATCTTCCTCTAAGGGAAGTCAGCCCCTCTCATTGTCAAGTTCACTCGGTGCTAAGCTAAGTTCCCTTTATTGAAAAGCCTTTATTACATTTTTCATAAAACATAGGCTTAGGATATTTACTTCTCATATGCTTATAGAATACTAAAGCACCCATCTAGTTTTAGAGTATTGTTGGGCACACCTCAAGGCCCCTCTATTTACTAGATCATCATGCATGTGTGTGTGTGTTCATATATGTGAGCAAACCATTCACATAACACATAAGGGTCACACATGTTCATATATCAAGGCATATGTCTATAGGCATAACTATATGAGAAATCCTTTCATATAAACCTAAAGACACTATGCACATTCATACTTCATCATATCATATAAATCATATTCATAACATGTCCATACATTTATTTTCATATACATAGAAATCAAACCTAGGAACTATCTTATCAAGGTACACATGTGCAATGCATAGACAAGGTCTCATACCCTTGCCCACAGTAGTGCACCTATCAAGTCATCCTAGTCAAGGAAACATATCATACTTTCATATACACAATCTTAACATGCATAGTAGTAGATACTAGTGAATATGAGAACTACCTTTCATTTAGACACCATGACCCTTTACTACTTTTAAGGATGCATGAAGTGTGAGTGTATGTGTACATTGGTCAACATGATCACATAATGGATATCAACAACACCTTGAGGAAGACACCCTCTTAAGACCATATTTACACTTTCAAGTATAAACCACTTAACACTCAATATAGGAGACAAGTCATCTTCACAAGACTCCTAACTTTGGCTATCCATGCATTCACACAGGGGTACATAGGTAAGGAATTATTAACCATTTTAATTCATCAATGAAAGCACCTACACTTTACCCTAACATGTATATACACATGCTTATACAATAGCCATACAACCTAAATCACAACTAGAATAGGAAAAGTAGGCATAAGCTTCACATAGTGTGATCATCATCACCACATAATCATGTATTCATCAATTTGCCTTAAAGGACACGGTCAACACATATATATAATGACAATAAAGTAAACACCGCCACCATAAGTGGACCATACCACACAATGCCATAGAAGCCTTCATCAACATTATTATAGAGAAGTAGAGAAGTAGAAGAGTAGAGCAATTCTTACCCATCCTTTAGCCTTTGGTCATCATTGACCACTACTACTCTTTCATCAATAATTCAAGTATAGGGAAGTATCTAAAGTACCATAATAATTAAATAAACCATGTACAAGTCGCTACAATATCATATTACAATCTAATATAATACATCACATATATACTAGAAAGTAGAAGAACATAGATCTTTAACCCAATTCGCTTGCATTGATCATCAATACACATGTAGGGCAGTATCTAAAGAGATCATTACTCAAACAAAATCATGTTTTATCTACCCTAACATTTAGATCATGTCATATACATTACAATAGTCACTTTATAGGCTAGAAGAATCTAAATCAATCATTACCAATACCATGGTTATCTATTCATATTAGATAAATTATACCTAATTATCATCACATTATACATATAGGCAGTATTAAGGACAATTAACCATAATCGAGTCACAAGACAACCAACCTAACGTCAAGATCACAAGTTACTATTTGATAGCTTAGAAGCAACTAGATCGATTAATACCAAACCTTCTTTATTTTGATCATATCATGTTTATACTCACAATTCAGCCAACTTATTAACCTAAGGCAGTAGCTACATGAAACACAACATAATCAAAATCCACTTTTATTCATTAAAAGGCCAACATTACAGTGAACACATTGATAACTAGGCTAGGCATGTTCAAACCTTCATACATGGATCCACATGGATCCTTCATCATCAATTCATCATCAATTCACGTAAATAACATTAGGTATAAGCAATTCAATGTAAGATAATCACAATTTAACCAATAACTAGCTATGATCACAAAGCCCATGCAAGGACTAAATCGATTTAGGGAAGGAACATGGGTTCATCATGCAATGGGATTAAAATCACGTTAAAACTAATAGATTAACATTAATTAATAATGATTTAACCATTTAAAACGTTTTAGAAAGAACCCATGTCTAGATTGAAAGATTGAAAGTTTGATCATGAAATCTCTTTGAAAACATTGAGAAGAACTCTCCAAGTGAAAGGTTACTTAGATATGAAGGATCACCATACCTTTGTCTAGTTAAAACCTCTAAAAATTGGTGAAGAACACATGAGAATCCAATCTAAAAGTTGTTATTGAGCTTCACCAACAATGGTGGTTTTTAGAGAGAATATTTTTGGAGGGAAAGGCTTAATTCGTGAAGAGGGGATTGCGAATGGGATGTTCACGTTTTAGATGACTTATATACACCCAAAAATAGCTAAATAAACCTATTAGAGTCAGGTTAGAACGTGGGGTGAATTTCCCATTCACCTCTTTAATGAAACAGTGCGCAGGCAGTGTTGTAGGCCACCATTGATAGATCACCATCGCGGGCCGTTGGTCAATTGACTGGCCATCTTTTGGCTTCCGTTGATTGGACCTTGGCCTGGTTTTGTGTTGAGACCTGACCATGATAAGTGTACATCAATGAGACCTCACAAACGGGCCGTTGTTCAACCAACTAGCATTCGCTTGGTTCAGTCGATTGACACTGCCAAAGCAATGTCTCGACCAGCCTTGGTCCTTCTTGTGGGACCTTTTATGGGGCCCTTTAGAAGTCGTACCCAAACTTTTCAAACATAAATATGCAAATTGAAAATTCAAGAACCTTCCATACAAGTTTCACCCAAAATGCACACTTAAAACTCGTCCAAATAGGCTAGGCTTCATCAAGGACATATTTGGACGTCTCAAGGGCTAACTTTCAAACGTCTTAGACGTTCTTGGACGTTTGACCTCCAAACTTCACGAAACTCCATATACTACCATTAAACATCATTATAAATCAATTTAAGACTTCATAAGATCATTACATACAAATATAAGCATGCATAGACACATGAGGCACATAGGTGACTAGTCGTCGAACGTCTTGGTCGTCCCTTGACGTTTGACATCTAAATCACCTCAAACTTTACACAGTGCCTCTAAAACATATTATGAGCCATTTTAGGTCCTTATAACTTTAGGACAAACATGTTAGGATCTATACACCCTAACTCATTTTGGGGGTCTTACAATATCCCCCACTTGGGAACATTCGTCCTGGAATGACACTTAGAACATTTCAATCACAACAAGGACTTCAATGCATCATAGATAAGTTCATCACATTTATATAATCATCACATAGAAGTTAATGCACCAAAATTACAAGGAACACAACTTCAAATCATTTTAGCACTCAATGCACACAAGCAAGTAAAATGTTTACTCACTCACTCTTTAATGCATCAAATACAAAGGCTCTTATCAAGTTTATAGGAGGAACATCTCCTAATCATAACATAGTCATTACACTTCTTTTTTATCAAGAGCTCATCATGTAAGGCCACATATAGGTAGATTACAACAATACTCAAAATCCATTTAAGCACTCATACTTCAATGCACATAGACTTGAATTAATTGAATCAACAAACATCTTCATTAGTTAGACCTAGTGCCATGAAGGTCATACTCAACCATACCATGCTTAGTGGTGTCCATGGAAGAATTTCCTTCTCCTCAACACACTTACATGTATCATGAGCTCACACCCAAGCAAAAGTACAAGGTCTATTTCCTTTTAAAATGAGAAATTCTCAACTTTTAAACCAAAACATGCTCATGTTTTCTTCCTAGTGAAATCTAAATGGTAAGTCACACCAAATACATCAAAACAAATAGAAAGTCATTTCACAAAATTTCAAATTCTAATATAGTACTCACCTTCACAGTAAGCATCTTTTGGGAAAAACAATACAAATATAGGCACATATGAACACTTAGCTAAACATGCTTTCACCTTTCAAGAGTGAGCCTACAATCATGCTTTCCAAACCATAGAAGTCATATAGTTTTCAAGAGACTCAACATATTTCATTTTAAAGACACTCAACTTTTTATTATAAGGCTAAACATTACACCTCACAAGTGACTAAAACCAAGTTTCTTATCTTACCTCATGAAGTCAAATTCGCAATTAGCATGCTAAGATGCACTATAAACATGAGAAAACATGGATTTTATCAAATCTACCATTCATGCACTTTGGAATCTTCATAATATCTTTAAGGTAATGTCAATCAATACATACAAAACATATAAAGTTCATGCAATTCATATTGTATGCAAAACTATATTCATGAACAAGCTTACTAAGAATTCATTAGTTTCAAGTTCAAGCAAAAATAGAAGGACAAGGTAGAAAGTATCTACAACCTTACTACTCCATCACCATCCCTCACATAGGGTAAACCCAATTAAGAGCAAATTCACCCAACCTTAAGAGGATCTTAACTTAACAACCTTCATTTTCACCTCTTAAAAGTGATTACCATTTAGAAATTATTTACAGTAAGTCAACCAAGGCATTCTAGACTTTATCTACTAGGAAATTTATCCCCAATCATCAAGTTAGGTCATAACACTCAACCACACAAAGTTTTCATATAATAGAATAGACACCAAGGTCATACAATTTTAGGGAAAACAACAAGGAGACTTAGCCATAAATTTTCATCTTTTTCTTTAGACATTACAGTAAGGTGACTTCTAGGTCACTAAAACTCACATCATCACCCTACCAAGACAAACATACTACCTTCACACTTAGGATAAAGTCTATACAAAGGACTCCAATCCATATTAGGCAGCTTATCAAAGACCACACATATATAAAGGGAAACATTGTACACTTTTAAGCACATATTCTTAGGATGACATGCTTTCATAGGTTGTCACTACATATTTCAAGCTCAAATCATAATATTAAGCTACCAACATGTAAAACCATATAGTAACACGTCATTCCCAAAGAAATTATGTCAACCATAGTAACTTCTAACAACCTTTAACTATATCATGACACATATTCTTCAACATAACATGCTATTTCACATAAGTCTCATACATAGCCATAAATGGCATCACATCATCAAAACATGCCAAGATTCACCTTCACACATACTCATTCAACCATAAAACCAAGTTAAGCATTAACTCAGTTTTTCTCCCTCAAGCATAGAGATACAATCTCATCCAAGCAATCACAACAAAAGACCACCGGACAAGAAAACATAAAAGATAGATCTTATAGAGTTAAGTTCTATAGCAAGATATGAGAATGATGAAGAAAGGAAACTCTATCGTCCTATAGCCTCCCGTACCATTTGATGTGTCGCGACTCACCACCAATGCTACGAGACTCTAATAGATGTGGAAATATGAGACTTTTCGAACCTAAAACCACTTTACAAACCTCATGCTCTGATGCTATGTTTGTCACATCCGGGGAGCACCCCCTAAAAGTAACATGGCGTACTCGACCTCTCGGAGGTCTTATACAAGCTCATAGTTATCATTCATCGCATTGACATAGTAAATTTAGCGAAAAATTTAAAACTTTTCATAGCATATCACATGCTAGAAACTTTACTTCATATATATATAAAAATATCATATTACATACTTAGACCTTAATTCTCTTTTCCATCTTATACACAACAACGTTAGAGTACATTAGGGACACGGCCCTTAAAAATAGTACATAACTATACAATATTTAAACACTTTACAGTAAAGACATAAGTAGGAGATCCTTGAACATAAGGATTCCTTTCATTGAACTTGAGAATCATCTATCAAGATCTTCACTATTCTAGACATCCTTTAAGCATCCATAACTTACACTTTGTGTAAAAAGTAGAGAAGAATGGGATTAGTACAAGAATGCACTAAGTATGCCAACCATGCAAAAACATGCATTTAAAAGGGACATTTTCTTGAAATCATACTTCATGCCTTTTTGAGTAAATCTTCATAAAACCTTTATTCAATAGCATTTATGTCATTCACATACTTCATATAAATATATGGAAAGGTCAAACATGTTAGAAGATCACAGATAGAATTTATTACATTTTCAAGTCACATTAGAGTGAACTACTTTTCCCTTAACGGTGAACTATCTTCCCTTTTATTCATTAACCTCTCAAGTAACCCTCTAGCGATACTTGGTGCAATGCATCACCTTAAGGCCACAAGGAAACATACATGTCATATACACAAGGCAACACATACCATCATAAAAGTATAGTACAACTTAGACATATTTAAGCCAATACCATAGGACAATTACAGTAAGCTACATTCAACTTGCACATATACTAACTTACCTTCACATCAATGCATTATATGACCTTACTAATAATCATACTGTAAGTCTACTAGTGCAACGTATATGTGAAGCTCCATAATCTCACACATACTTAGTAAACCTATCATAAGACCACAAGCCTTACCATCCAATTCATATATCAACAAGTAAGTGAAGACAACTCTATTCATGTCAATACAAGACCTTCATCATATAGTCATTTAGACCAACATAGTCCATATAATGGTAAGATCACATCATATAGACTCATACCATGCACATCTTCATAACAAGTAGACAATTACTATAATGTCATGCATAAGGACATAAACATAATCATATACATTAGGTCACCTTTCTAGGATTTCCTAAGGAGCTAGTTGTGCAATGTCTAGATGGGTTCATTACTTCCACCTATCCTAAGTAACCTCCCTTAAGTCATCCTAGTTAGGATCCTAGTTATTTACTTCCATTATCCATTTTACTTTAGTGAAACTATAGCCTTAACCGACACTAAGACCATGGGTGTTAAACATGGAATTTGGTGTTGTAGAGCCTTACACCAATGGAAGGTGTTCCTACCTAGCCAAGGTAGAACATTAACATACATCCTAGCATCCTAAGTGAGTTTACTTTTCTAGATCCTATGTGGCAAGCATAGTTTATGGAACTAAAAGATAGGTATAATCCCTCTACATGCCATTGGCAATTGGGGCCTCCTCTCATGAGAAAACATGGGTGAACCTTCCTCAAAGGGAAGTCACCACCTCATGTGGGTCCATAGGTAAGTATTCCTCTAAGGTAAGTCAACACTCTATAAGGGACGAATGGTGAATCTTCCTCCAAGGGAAGTCAACATCTCTCGTTGAAAAGCCTTTGTTACATTTTTCATAAAACATAGGCTTAGGATATTTACTCCTCATATGCTTATAGAATACTCAAGCACCCATCTAGTTTTAGAGTATTCTTGGTCACACCTCAAGGCCCCTCTATTTACTAGATCATCATTCATGTGTGTATGTGTTCATATATGTGAGCAAACCATTCACAAAACACATAAGGGTCACACATGTTCATATATCAAGGCATATGTCAATAGGCATAACTATATGAGAAATCCTTTCATATAAACCTACTAAGACACTATGCACATTCATAATTCATCATATCATATAAATCATATTCATAACATTTCCATACATTCATTTTCATATACATAGAAATCAAACCTAGGAACTATCCTTTCATAGACAAGGTCTCATACCCTTGCCCACAGTAGTACACCTATCAAGTCATCCTAGTTAAGAAAACATATCATACTTTCATATACACAATCTTAACATGCATAGTAGTAGATACTAGTGAATATGAGAACTACCTTTCATTTAGACACCATGACCCTTTACTACTTTTAAGCATGCATGAAGTGTGAGTGTGTGTGTACATTGGTCAACATGATCACATAATGGCTATCAACAACACCTTAAGGCTGCCACCCTCTTAAGACCATATTTATACTTTCAAGTATAAACCACTTAACACTCAATAGCATAGGAGACAAGTCATCTTCACAAGACTCCTTACTTTGGCTATCTATTCATTCACATAGGGGTACATAGGTAAGGAAATATTAACCATTTTAATTCATCAATGACAGAACCTACACTTTATCCTAACATGGATATACACATGCTTATACAATAGTCATACAACCTAAATCACAACTAGAATAGGAAAAGTAGGCATAAGTTTCACATAGTGTGATCATCATCACCACATAATCATATATTCATCAATTTGCCTTCAAGGCCACGGTCAACACATATATATAATGACAATAAAGTAAACACCTCCACCATAAGTGGACCATACCACACAATGCCATACAAGGTTTCATCAATATTATTATAGAGAAGAAGAGAAGTAGAAGAGTAGAGCAATTCTTACCCATCCTTTAGCCTTTGGTCATCATTGACCATTACTACTCTTTCATCAATAATTCAAGTATAGGGAAGTATCTAAAGTACCATAATCATAAAAGAAACCATGTACAAGTCGCAACAAGATCATATTACAATCTAATATAATACATCACATATATACTAGAAAGTAGAAGAACATAGATCTTTAACCCAATTCTCTTCCATTGATCATCAATACACATGTAGGGAAGTATCTAAATAGCTCATTACTCAAATGAAATCATGCTTTATCTACCCTAACATTTAGATCATGTCAGATACATTACAATAGTCACTTTATAGGCTAGAAGAATCTAAATCAATCATTACCAATACCATGGTTATTTATTCATATTAGATAAATTATACCTAATTATCATCACATTATACATAAAGGCAGTAGCTAAGGAATAATCGATTCACAAGACAACCAACCTAACGTCAAGATCACATGTTACTATTTGATAGCTTAGAAGCACCTAGATCGATTATTCCTAAACCTTATTTATTTTGATCATATCATGCTTATACTCACAATTCAGCCAACTTATTAACCTAAGGCAGTAGCTACATGAACCACAACATAATCAAAATCCACTTTTATTAATAAAAAGGCCAACATTACAGTGAACACATTGATAACTAGGCTAGGCATGTTCAAACCTTCATACATTGATCCAGATGGATCCTTCATCATCAATTCAGCATCAATTCACGTAAATAACATTAGGTATAAGCAATTCAATGTAAAAGAATCACAATTTAAACAAAACAAGCCATGATCACAAAGCCCATGCAAGAACTAAATCGATTTAGGGAAGGAACATGGGTTCATCATGCAATTGGATTAAAATCAAGTGAAAACTGAAAATTAACATCAATTCATCATGATTTAACCATTTAAAACGATTTTAGAAAGAACCCATGGCTAGATTAAAAGATTGAAAGTTTGATCATGAAATCTCTTTGAAAACATTCAGAAGAACTCTCCAAGTGAAAGGTTACTTAGAGATGAAGGATCACAATACCTTTGTCTAGTTAAAAACCTCTGAAAATTGGTGAAGAACCCATGAGAATCCAATCTACAAGCTGTTCTGGAGCTTCACCAACAATGGTGGTTTCTAGAGAGAATATTTTTGAAGGGAAAGGCTTAATTCGTGTGGAGGGGATTGCCAATGGGATGTTCACGTTTTAGATGACTTATATACACCCAAAAATAGATAAATAAACCTATTAGATTCAGGTTAGGTCGTTTTGTGAATTTCCCATTCACCTCTTTAATGAAACAATGTGCAGGCAGTGTTGCAGGCCTCCATCGACAGATCACCATTGATGGGCCTGTTTTTGGGTTCAGACCTGCCCAGGATAAGTGTCCATCGACAAGACCTCACCAAAGGGCGTTTGGTCAACCAACTGGCAGTCGTTTGGTTCAGTCGATTGACACTGCCAAGGCAGTGTCTCGATCAGCCTTGGGTCCTTTTTGTGGGCCCTTTTGAGGGGCCCTTTAGAAGTCGTACCCGAATGTTTCAAATGTAAATATGAACATTAACAAGTCAAGAACCTTCCATGCAAGTTTCACCCAAACTGCACACGTAAAACTCGTCCAAATAGGCTAGGCCCCATCAAGACATATTTGGACGTCTCAAGGATTAACTTTCGAACGTCTTAGACGTTCTTGGACGTTTAACCTCCAAACTTCACGAAACTCCATATACTACCATTAAACATCATTATAAATCATTTTAAGACTTCATAATCTCATGACATACAAATATAAGCATGCATAGACACATGAGGCACATAGGTGACTAGTCGTCGAACGTCTTGGTCGTCCCTTGACGTTCGACTTCTAAATCACCTCAACCTTTACACACTGCCTCTAAAACATATTATGAGCCATTTTAGGTCCTTATAACCTTAGGACAAACATGTTAGGATCTATACACCCTAACTCATTTTGGGGGTCTTACAATATCCCCCACTTGGGAACATTCGTCCTGGAATGACACTTAGAACATTTCAATCACAACAAGGACTTCAATGCATCATAGATAAGTTCATCACATTTATATAATCATCACATAGAAGTTAATGCACCAAAATTACAAGGAACACAACTTCAAATCATTATAGCACTCAATGCACACAAGCAAGTAAAATGTTTACTCACTCACTCTTTAATGCATCAAATACAAAGGCTCTTATCATGTTTATAGGAGGAACATCCTTCTCCTAATCATAACATAGTCATTACACTTCTTTTTTATCAAGAGCTCATCATGTAAGGGCACATATAGGCAGATTACAACAATAATCAAAATCCATTTAAGCACTCATACTTCAATGCACATAGACTTGAATTAATTGAATCAACAAACATCTTCATTTGTTAGACCTAGTGCCATAAAGGTCATACTCAACCATACCATGCTTAGTGGTGTCCATGGAGGAATTTCCTTCTCCTCAACACACTTACATGTATCATGAGCTCACACCCAAGCAAAAGTACAAGGTCTATTTCCTTTTAATATGAGAAATTCTCAACTTTTAAACCAAAACATGCTCATGTTTTCTTCCTAGTAAAATCTAAATGGTAAGTCACACCAAATACATCACAACAAATAGGAAGTCATTTCACAAAATTTCAAATTCTAACATAGTACTCACCTTCACAATAAGCATCTTTTGGGAAAAACAATACAAATTATAGGCACATATGAACACTTAGCTAAACATGCTTTCACCTTTCAAGAGTGAGCCTACAATCATGCTTTCCAAACCATACAAGTCATATAGTTTTCAAGAGACTCAACATATTTCATTTTAAAGAGACTCAACTTTTCATTATAAGGCTAAACATTACACCTCACAAGTGACTAAAACCAAGTTTCTTATCTTACCTCATGAAGTTAAATTGGCAATTAGAATGCTAAGATATACTATAAACATGAGAAAACATGGATTTTATCAAATTTCCCATTCATGCACTTTGGAATCTTCATAATATCTTTAAGGTAATGTCAATCAATACATACAAAACATATAAAGTTCATGCAATTCATACTTTCTGCAAAACTATATTCATGAACAAGCTTACTAAGAATTCATTAGTTTCAAGTTCAAGCAAAAATAGAAGGACAAGGTAGAAAGTATCTACAATCTTAATACTCCATCACCATCCCCCACTTAGGGAAACCCAATTAAGAGCAAATTAACCTAACCTTAAGAGGATGTTAACTTAACAACCTTCATTTTCACCTCTTAAAAGTGATTACCATTTAGAAGGAATTTACATTAAGTCAACCAAGTCATTCTAGACTTCATCTCCTAGGCAATTTATCCCCAATCATCAAGTTAGGTCATACCATTCAACCACACAAGGTTTTCATACAATAAAATAGACACCAAGGTCATACAATTTTAGGGAAAACACCAAGGAGACTTAGCCATAAAATTTCATCTTTTTCTTTAGACAATACAGTAAGGTGACTTCTAGGTCACTAAAACCATATCATCACCCTACCAAGACAAACATACTACCTTCACACCTAGGATAAAGTTTGTACAAAGGACTCCAATCCATATTAGGCAGCTTATCAAGGACCACATATATATAAAGGGAAACATTGTACACTTTTAAGCACATATTCTTAGGGTGGCATGCTTTCATAGGTAGTCACTACACATTTCAAGCTCAAATCATAATATTAAGCTACCAACATGTAAAAGCATATAGTAACACATCATTCCCAAAGAAATTCATGTCAACCATAATAACTTCTAACATCCTTTAACTATATCATGACACACATTCTTTAACATAACATGCTATTTCACATAAGTCTCATACATAGCCATGAATGGCATCACATCATCCAAACATGCCAAGATTCACCTTCACATATACTCATTCAACCATGATACCAAGTTAAGCATTAACTCACTTTTTCTCCCTCAAGAATAGAGATACAATCTCATCCAAGCAATCACATCAAAAGACCACAGGACAAGAAAACATAAAAGAGAGATCTTATAGAGTTAAGTTCTATAGCACGATATGAGAATAATGAAGAAGGGAAACTCTATCGTACTATAGCCTCCTGTACCATTTGATGTGTCACGACTCACCACCAACGGTACGAGACTCTTCTAGATATGGAACTATGAGACTTTTAGAACCTAAAACCTTTTTATAGACCTCATGCTCTAATACCATATTTGTCACATCCGGGGAGAACCCGCTAGAAGTGACATGGCGTACTCGACCTCTCGGAGGTCTTATACAAGCCCATAGTTATCATTCATCGCATTGACATAGGAAATTTAGCGAAAAATTTAAAACTTTTCATAGCACATCATATGCTACAAACTTTACTTGATATATATATAAAAATATCCTATTACATACTTAGACATTAATTCTCTTTGTCATCTTAGACTCAACAACGTTAGAGTACATTAGGGACACAACCCTTAAAAATAGTACATAACTATACAATATTTAAACACTTTAGAGTAAAGACATAAGTAGGAGATCCTTGAACTTAAGGATTACTTTCATTGAGATTGAGAATCATCTATCAAGATCTTCACTATTAAAGACATCCTTTAAGCATCCATAACCTACACTTTGTGTAAAGAGTAGATAAGAATAGAATTAGTACAAGAATGCACAAAGTATAGCAACCATGCAAAAACATGCATTTAAAAGGGACATTTTCTTTGAAATCATACTTCATGCCTTTTTGAGTAAATCTTCAAAAAAACTTTTATCCAATAGCATTTATATCATTCACATACTTGATATAAACATATTCAAAGGCTAAACATTTCATAAGATCACATATAGAGTTTATTACATTTTCAAGTCACATTACAGTGAACTAGTTTTCCCTTAACAGTGAACTATATTCCCTTTTATTCATTAACCTCCCAAGTAACCCTCTAGCGATACTTGGTGAAATGCATCACCTTAAGGCCACAAGGAAACATACATGTCATCTACACAAGGCAACACATACCATCATAGAAGTATAGTACAACTTAGACATATTTAAGCCAATACCATAGGACAATTACAGTAAGCTACATTCAATTTGCACATATACTAACTTCACTTCACATCAATGCATCATAAGACCTTATTCATAATCGTACTCTAAGTCTACTAGTGTAATGTATATGTGAAGCCCCATAGCCTCACACATACTTAGTAAACCTATCATAAGACCAAAAGCCTTACCATCCAATTCATATATCAACAAGTAAGTGAAGACAACTCTATTCATGTCAATACAAGACCTTCATCATATAGTCATTTAGACCAACATAGTGCATATTAGCATAAGATCACATCATATAGACTCATACCATGCACATCTTCATAACAAGTAGACAATTACTACAATGTCATGCATAAGGACATAAACATAATCATATACATTAGGTCACCTTTCTAGGATTTCCTAAGGAGGTACTTGTGCAATGTCTAGATGGGTTCATTACTTCCACCTATCATAAGTAACCTCTCTTAAGTCATCCTAGTTAGGATCCTAGTTATTTACTTACATTGTCCATTTTAATTTAGGGAAACTATAGCCTTAACCGACACTAAGAATATGGGTGCTAAACATGGAATTTGGTGTTGTAGATCCTTACACCAATGGAAGGTGTTCCTACCTAGCCAAGGTAGAACATTAACATACATCCTATCATCCTAAGTGAATTCACTTTGCTAGATCCTATGTGTCAAGCATAGTTTATGGAACTAAGAGATAGGTATAATCCCTCTACATGCCATTGGCAATTGGGGCCTCCTCTCATGAGAAAACATGGGTGAACCTTCCTCAAAGGGAAGTCACCACCTCATGTGGGTCCATAGGTGAGTATTCCTCTAAGGGAAGTCAACACTCTATAAGGGACAAATGGTGAATCTTCCTCCAAGGGAAGTCAACACCTCTCATTGTCAAGTTCACTCGGTGTTAAGCTAAGTTCCCTTTATTGAAAAGCCTTTATTACATTTTTCATAAAACATATAGGCTTACGATATTTACTACTCATATGCTTAGAGCATACTCAAGCACCCATCTAGTTTTAGAGTATTCTTGGGCACACCTCAAGGCCCCTCTATTTACTAGATCATCATTCATGTGTGTGTGTGTTCATATATGTGAGCAAACCTTTCACATAACACATAAGGGTCACACATGTTCATATATCAAGGCATATGTCGATAGGCATAACTATATGAGATATACTTTCATATAAACCTACTAAGACACTATGCACATTCATACTTCATTATATCATAAAAATCATATTCATAGCATGTCCATACATTCATTTTCTCATACATAGAAACCAAACCTAGGAACTATCCTATCAAGATACACATGTGCAATGCATAGACAAAGTCCCATATCCTTGCCCACAGTAGTACACCTATCAAGTCATCCTAGTTAAGAAAACATGTCATACTTTCATATACACAAGGTAGATACTAGTGAATATGAGAACTACCTCTCATTTAGACACCATGACCCTTTACTACTTTTAATCATGCATCAAGTGTGAGTGTGTGTGAACATTGGTCAACATAATCACATAATGGATATCAACAACACCTTGAGGCATCCACTCTCTTACGACCATATTTACACTTTCAAGTATAAATCACTTAACACTCAATAGCATAGGAGACGAGTCATCTTCACAAGACTCCTAACTTTGGCTATCCATGAAATCACATAGGGGTACATAGGTAAGGAATTATTAACCATTTTAATTCATCAATGACAGCACCAACACTTTACCCTAACATGTATATACACATGCTTATACAATAGCCATACAACCTAAATCACAACTAGAATAGGAAAAGTAGGCATAAGCTTCACATAGTGTGATCATCATCACCACATAATCATATATTCATCAATTTGCCTTCAAGGCCATGGTTAACACATATATATAATGACAATAAAGTAAACACCACCACCATAAGTGGACCATACCACACAATGACATACAAGGCTTCATCAACATTATTATAGAGAAGTAGAGAAGTAGAAGAGTAGAGCAATTCTTACCCATCCTTTAGCCTTTGGTCATCATTGACCATTACTACTCTTTAATGAATAATTCAAGTATAGGGCAGTATCTAAAGTATCATAATCATAAAAGAAATCATGTACAAGTCGCTACAAGATCATATTACAATCTAATACAATACATCACATTTATACTAGAAAGTAGATGAACATAGATCTTTAACCCAATTCGCTTGAATTGATCATCAATAACAATATATCATCAATACACATGTAGGGTAGCAGCTAAATACATCATTACTCAATCGAAATTATGCTTTATCTACCCTAACATTTAGATCATGTCATATACATTACAATAGTCACTTTATAGGCTAGAAGAATCAAAATCAATCATTACCAATACCATGGTTATATATTCATATTAGATCATTTATACCTAATTATCATCACATTATACATATATTAAGTAGCTAAGGAAAATTAACCATAATTGAGTCACAAGACAACCAACCTAACGTCATGATCACAAGTTACTATTTGATAGCTTAAAAGCACCTAGATCGATTAATACCAAACCTTCTTTATTTTGATCATATCATGTTTATACTCACAATTCAGCCAACTTATTAACCTAAGGCAGTAGCTACATGAAACACAACATAATAAAAATCCACTTTTATACATAAAAAGGCCCACATTACAATGAACACATTGATAACTAGGCTAGGCATGTTCAAACCTTCATACATTGATCCACATGGATCCTTTATCATCAATTCATCATAAATTCACGTAAATAACATTAGTTATAAGCAATTCAATGTAAGAGAATCATAATTTAACCAATAACAAGCCATGATCACAAAGCTCATGCAAGGACAAAATCGATTTAGGGAAGGAACATGGGTTCATCATGCAATTGGATTAAAATCTCATTAAAA
Source organism: Solanum sitiens (assembly GCA_016801875.1). NCBI lineage: Eukaryota > Viridiplantae > Streptophyta > Magnoliopsida > Solanales > Solanaceae > Solanum > Solanum sitiens. The sequence goes on from JABWTJ010000969.1 coordinate 19,374, forward strand.
CCAATAAATTAAAATCAATTCATCATGATTTAACCATTTAAAATGTTTTTACAAAGAACCCATGGCTAGATTGAAAGATTGAAAGTTTGATCATGAAATCTCTTCGAAAACTTTGAGAAGAAATCTCCAAGTGAAATGTTACTTAGAGATGAAGGATCACCATACGTTTGTCTAGTTGAAAATCTCTAAAAATTGGCGAAGAACCCATGAGAATGTAATCTACAAGCTGTTCTTGAGCTTCACCAACAATGGTGGTTTCTAGGGAGAATATTTTTGGAGGGAAAGGCTTAATTCGTGTAGAGGGGATTGGGAATGGGATGTTCACATATTAGATGACTTATATACACCCAAAAATAACTAAATAAACCAATTAGAGTCAGGTTAGGACGTTTTGTGAATTTCCCATTCACCTCTTTAATGAAACAGTGCGCAGGCAGTGTTGCAGGCCACCATCGACAGATCACCATTGACAGATCACCATTGACGGGTCGTTGGTCAATCGACTGGCCTTCCTTTGGCTTCCATCGATTGGACCTTGGCTTGTTTTTGGGTTGATACCTGCACAGGATAAGTATCCATTGACTATACTTCACCAACGGTCCGTTGGTCAACAAACTGGCAGTCGTTTGGTTCAGCCGATTGACACTGCCAAGGCAGTGTCTCGACCAGCCTTGGGTCCTTCTTGTGGGCCCTTTTATGGGGACCTTTAGAAGTCGTACTCAGATGTTTCCAATGTAAATATGCATATTAACAAGTCAATAACCTTCCATGCAAGTTTCACCCAAAATGCACACGTAAAACTCGTCCAAACAGGATAGGCCCCATCAAGACATATTTGGACGTCTCAAGGGCTAACTTTTGAACGTCTTGGACGTTTGACCTCCAAACTTAACGAAACTCCATATAATACAATAAACATCATTATAAATCATTTTAAGATGTCATAAGCTCATGACATACAAATATAAGCATGCATAGACATATGAGGCACATAAGTGACTAGTCGTCGAACGTCTTGGTCGTCCCTTGACGTTTTACTTCTAAATCACCTCAAACTTTACACACTACCTCTAAACCATATTATGAGACATTTTAGGACCTTATAACCTTAGGATAAACATGTTAGTCGCTAGACACCCTAACTCATTTTGGGGGTCTTACAATAGTTACGACGATTGTTATTATGGTTAAAGAAAAAACATTGGTGATTTGAATGATATACATATGAATATTTTTTTAAAACCACATGATCCATCCGGATACCTCTCACAGTCGGGTGGGTTATGTTTCATATTACCAGAACAATGCTGCAATTGCTCTAACTGAAAGGAAATTTTAGAGGCCTAGCTCATGAGGATCCATATGTACACCTTAGTAATTTCATAGAGGTTTATGGACCATTTGTGTTCAGAAATATCTCTCAAGTGTTTGTAAGGTTGAGGTTATTCCCATTCTTTTTAATGGGAGAGTCTACTAGATGGTTGGCAAAATCACCAAATGATTCTATCACTTTTTCGAAGGAGCTAAATGATGCCTTCTTGGAGATTTATCTTTCCACCCTCGAAGGTTCTTAAACTTCGAACCCAGATCCAAAATTTCAAGCGTATTGGAGGTGACCCTCTACATGGGACATGACTGAGGTTCAAGAAGCTACTTTTGCAACGTCGAATGCATTTGTTCCTGTAATACTTTTATTATAGCCTTAATTCAATCAATGGAGGCATGCCTGATAAGTTAGTCCAAGAAGTATTAATGAGACAATCGTATGATGTTGCTGCTTTGTTGCTGGATGACATGACCAAAGTTAACTGAGCATGGCATATGATAGAATACCAAGTGTCTACTATAAACTTGAGTTTATGTAAACAGCAAATTGAGAAGGAAAATAAACAAGATGAAAGCATGGTCAAAAGGATGAGCCAACTCGATTTGTTTTCTAAACATGTCATGGGAGGTGGAATCAAGTCGGTAAATTTTGTTGGAGCCAACAGTGGATGTTGCTTGAATGATGTCAAGTTTGAGGCAATATACAATGTCGAATTTCAATATGTATGAATCCAAATTGGGGATTATCACACAAATTATTAACGACATGGTCGGAACCGAGGTTGGAACAAGGATTGACATGGTGGTTGCAATAATTGGCGAGATGGAAACTAAAGATATAGGGAGATGAAGAAAGATAGGTTTGTGCGTCCCCATGACCATCCATGACAAAAAGAGCCAGCTAGGCTATAAGGAAGTCAAAAGGAGGACATGCTTATGAGGATTTCAACAAGAATGAAGGGTTCGACAAAGTATTGAAGGAATTGAAAAATGAATTTTACACTTTATCCCAAATATTGACTTCTCACTTGGTGTCTATCAAGCAGCTAGAGACTCAATTGTGCCAAATTTCCCCTCATCTCAATCCAACACAAAAATGAATGTTGCCTAGTGACACCATCCTAAATCTTAAGAAAGAATGTTGAGAAGTTCATAAATATGTCATACCATGACATTAGATAAGGCAGTGTTTTGGAGGCAACCCAACTCTTTACTTTTGTTTTATTGCTTTCAATAACATGTGTTGTGAGTTTAGGTTGAGAAGATGTTGAAAGGTTAAAAAGGAAACTATTAGGCGATACAAACGCCTCTATAGTGATACATCGATGGTGTTGTGCACAATAATTCTTATCCGACTTGTGAGCTTGAACATGTGGAGAAGTGTACTATCCATTTAGCCTATCAGAGTTCCAATACGCAACTCCCTAAAGTGCACTATGTGGACTCCATCGAGTCCGGTGAATCAACCTTTTGGTTTGGTGTTTGTTCAGGTACAGTTGGCGATCTTGACATCTTATTGGAAGATATTTAAGGGCATTTGTATTCAATTTTAAAAATTATTGGGATGACCATTCGCCATTGATTGAGTTCGCTTATAACAATACCTATCACTCGAGTATTGATATGGCTCCATTATAGGAGGTGTAGATCTCCTATAGGATGATTTGAAGTGGGTAAAGTCAGCCTAATAAGTACTGATTTGGTACATGAGGCTACAGAGAAAGTTCAACTTACAAAAGAAAGGTTGAAAACGGCTCAAAGTCAGCAAAAGCCATATGCTGATGTGAGAAAAAGATATCTTGAGTTTGATGTTCGTGATTGGGTTTACTTGAAAATCTCAACCATGAAGGGTGTAATGAGGTTTGGAAAAAATGGAATCTTAGTCCCCGATATGTAGGCCGATATCAGATTTTGAGATATGTCGGTAAGGTTGCTTATGATCTAGAATTACCAAATGAGTTGGCATCAGCGCATCCTATTTTCTATGTCTCTATGTTGAAGAAATGTGTTGGTGATCCGACATCCTTAGTTCTATTAAAAGGTTTGGGAGTAAAGTAGAATCTTTCTTATGAGGAAATTCCGCATGAGATTTTGGACCGGCAAGTCAAGAGGTTGAGTAATAAAGAAATAGCTTTCGTGGAAGTGTTGTGGAGAAATTAGTTAGTTGAGGGTGCTAGTTGGGAGGTCGAGGCCAATTTGATGTCCCAATATCCTCATGTCTTTCCTTGTACTCCTACTCTAGCTTGAGGTTTTGAGTTTCTCATGGTTTGTTCCTTGTTTTGGAGTCATGTGTTTTTATGTGTTTCCATGGTTTCCTTATTAAGCATGCTTGGAAAAAGTTTAAATTTTGAGAAAATGAGTCAAATTGATTGATTTCTACATGTTTATGTTCACATGAGCATGAATTGCATGTAGACTACTTGATATGATGTTATGAGCGTGAAGTTAGCTTGGAGTTGATGTTTCCTCCTTGAATTTGTGCATTTCATGCATATTGGGTTGTTAGATTTAGTTTAACCCCTCTTATGATTTTTTGGTAATGTCTTAGCTTGGAGTCAATAGTTCCTCCTTGGTTGTATGCATTGCATTGTAGGTTGTTAGTTCCTCTCCTACTCTTTTTATATCAGCTTGAATCCCATTCGAGAACGAATGATCCCAAGGGAGAGATATTGTATCCCCCAGATCCAAATGAAGTCAACATAGTCATTTTTAGGAATTCTCGGTGCCAACCACAAGGGGACAACTACAACCTATGGAAGGGACAACTGATCGTGGGTAGGGTCCATAGACTGGTAATCCTAAAGTTCCTCAAAGTCTAAGACCACGTCCTGACCAACGAACCATTTTTCAGATCAGGTTCGTGGTTGGGGAGCCAATGGTTCGATGCCTAAGAACCTTTTTGACCAACATTGATGGTCATGGTCCATCGCCTGGGTCCGTAAGTGGTGAGTCGTCAGTTAAATTTAGGGGTAGTTGGGACTTTTCCTAATTAATTAACTCCTATACACATAGTTTACCCCTTACTAAGACTCCTATATAAGTAGTTTCAACCCCCAAATTAACCCAATCAAGTCTTTCTTCCAAAATCACACTCTCTAAAATATTTCTCTCTCTAGAAACTTGAAGAAGGTTCAACCTAGGGTTTCAAGGCAAGCCTCCATTTTCGCCATTGACGATAAACTTTTGGCTTGGAGGTATGATAGTTTTCATCGATGGATTCCTTCCATTTATGGAGTTCCCAAAATCCTTTATTTGAAAGTCAAAATTCCGCAATTGAGTTAGGGTTTTCTTCAATTATCATATGTTCTTTTCATTATTGATTTAAATGATTGAATTATGATATCTTATGAATGAATTGATGAAGTGCTATGATCTTATGATGATTTCTCCAATAAACCCATGTAATTCCCATGTTTTAAAGTTATGAATTATATGATGTGGGAATTTGATTATAAAGGAAGAGTTTTATGAAATTAAGCATGTATTGCTAGCTTTACATGAATTTTGATGAAATCCATATCTAACCCTTGGTTTCTAAGTATTGAAGATTGAAAGTGGGTTTTGGCCTTGAAAGATATCTGTCACGCCCTGAGCTACACCAATGACGCGGACACGGGACCTAGGACCACAACTGATCCCAAGCTAACCCTGCTAGCATTGTAACGACCCAAGTACACCCTAGTCATTACCGAAGTCGTCGTCCTCAAAGAGGACTAATAAAAACCTTTAGCATACGTCCTAGCACATCATACGTCAAAAATGCGGATAAATGTAGACTTTTTATATATTGAGGTTTACATAGACCCCTCACATACTACATATGGAGTTTACTTAGAGTCCTCGCATATGAAGCTTACTTAGGCTTCTCGTATATACAACATAACCAACACACAGAAATTTAGTCTAATACTTTGTCTTACATTGAACCATCTATAAGAGTACAAACGATTGGACATAGCAAATACAAACAATACGACATTATAGGCTTACAATAATGGTCTCAATGATAAGAGAAACAATAATGTTTCTAAACGTAAAAAACATCATAGCATAGTGGAACTTGGCAATGTCCAAAGACATGAGGACTCACCAAGGACTTAGGAAAAAATCCAAGTCTTCCTTGCAACTGACCACGACTTCTCAACGGCCTGACCGTAAAATGTTTGGGTAAAAGGGGAGAAATATGGGTTAGTAAAAACCACATGTACTAAGTATGGCTTCTATTCACAAAATCATCAATTCATGAGAAAAGAACAATTTAGTCAAAATCATGCTTTCTATCAACTTAAATCAACATGCAATTATAATAAGCATACTAAGTCAATTTAACATAATGTCAACCCAACATGTAAGCAACTCAAGCAACACTTGTGCAATTCCAAGAATAGAACCCCATAATCCCATCCCAAGCTAAGTATCACATTAAGCCACCCACTTCATACTTACAACATATTCTCATACTTTATCATAACATGCTTAATACATCAATACTACTCATAGCATATCAACATAATCATAATCATAATCATAAAAGAACCCTACTAGAACCATCCCTTAGGATCCCACGTGTGCAATGAGTAAGAGAAGTCTCATACCCTCCCTCACCCTATGTGGTAGCCTTCAAGACAACCCTAATAAGATTTGACATACTTAACTTTTTCATTTACTTTTTACGTTAGGGAAAGAAGTGCAATAACCTACATGAGACCATGTGAGCTACATGGAATCCGGTGTTCTACTCCCACACCGAAAAGTGAGGGTTAACACTTGCCTAAGCTGTAACCATTCGTACATAGATATCTAGGGGGATCCACTAAGCTAGAAACCTATGTGGGCACTTAGTTAAGGGTCAAGGAGATTGTTACTAGAAACCTTGACTTACTAAACGTGGAGGTTTCCATCTCATGATACAACCCATAACTTGGGAATCCGGACTTACTAACATGAGGAAACCCATGTGGGAGGCCAGACTTACTAAACGTGAGACCATCATCTCATTTACATTCCCTTTTGGTGCTAAGACATTATTCCCTTTAGTAATCTTATTATTTCATCATACAAGTTCACATTAGTCTCTTCTAGACCCCTATGTAAACATCTTATCATATATAGCTCATAGGTCATCACAAGTGAGAACAATCCTTTCACTTTAGACACCACTTCGTAAGTGAATAAACCTTTCACTTAACACTTTATTATAATCATGAGAAACTACTTTCAATCATATAATAATAGTATTATAACATGCATACATAATTCATGTCCAATTTACTATCTTAGGGTTGAGGATGAGGAATACTTAGCATCATCATCACAACCACACATTAATAGAAGCATTATTATCTAAGTAACTCATACTTCATAATTGAATCAAAGAAGAACCAATCAACATACCTTATTGCCCCTTTCAAGCACCTTCATACTTCATTACCAAGAATATATAACCAATACATATACAAGGTAAATTTAAGAAGCAATTACAATATTAATAACAATGTAGTCAACCTACATGTTCATAATCTTCACAATTCACCATATCGATTCAAGGTTTTCATGAAATTAGGGAAGATTTTTCAAGGTCCCTCTATTGTCGGCATAAGATTTTTCTGACTTTAAGCTGTTTTAAACCTCTCTCTTATGAGTTGAACCTTCTCCGTGGCTTCATACACTATCTCGGGTCCAAGAAGAGCAAACTCACCCACTTCAAACCACCCAATCGGGGACCGGCACCTCCTACCATAAAGCCCATGTTGACATCTTCCCACTTCCAAGTGGGGATATCAATATCTTGGGTTAGACCACCTGGGCCTTGATGCTCGGCTTGGACTTGTTGGCAATTAGGGCACCTCGACACAAATTTAGCTACATCCCATTTCATTCCATTCCACCAATAAATATCACGTAAGTCATGATACATCTTGGTGGCCCCCGTATGGATAGAGTATCAGGAACCATGAGCCTCATCCATGATTTTCTCCCTTAAACCATCCACCTCCGGCACACATGATCTCCCTTGGTACCTAAGTACCCCATCCTCCCCTTGGGAGAAAGATTCATTATTCTTCTTAAGGGCCGATTCTTTCATGTTCATTAATAAAGGATCAAGTTGTTGCTTGGACTTCACATCAACCACTAGAGATGACTCGGAGTTATGACGGACCATGAAACCACCCTTTGAAGATTCTTCTAGTCGGACACCCAAACGGGCCAACCTATGAACCTCTTTCATCAATTCTTGATTATCATGAACCACATGAGCCGTACTACCCATGGACACTCGGCTTAGCGCATCCGCAATCACATTAGCTTTCCCGGGATGGTAAAGGACACTCATGTCATAATCCTTTAAAAGTGCTAACCATCTTATTTGTCGTAGATTCAAGTCCCTTTGAGTGAATACATATTGAAGACTATTGTGATCGGTGAACACATCAACATCTACCCCGTAGAGATAATTCCTCCAAGTTTTCAAGGCAAACACCACGGCCGCAAGCTCAAGGTCATGAGTTGGGTAATTCTTATCATGAGGTTTGAGTTGCTTAGAGGCATACGCTATGAATTTTCCATTTTGCATGATCACACATTCTAGACTCACTCGGGAGGCATCAAAATAAATCACAAACCCTTCGGTACCCTCTGGCAAGGTCAATACCAGAACGGAGGTGAGTCTATCTTTCAATAATTGGAAGATCTTTTCACAAGAGTCCGACCATTCGAACTTATACTTCTTTTGGGTAAAGGACATTAATGGAGATGCGATAGATGAAAATCCCCTGACAAACCTCCTATAGTAACCGGCCAACCCTAGGAAACTTCGGATGTCGGTAGGACTCAAAGTTCTGGTCCAACTTTTGACCACTTCCGCCTTTCTCGGATCAACCTCTACCCCTTCACTAGAGACAATGTGACCAAGAAACTCAACATATCTCAACCAAAATTCACATTTATTGTACTTAGCAAAAAGTTGGTTATCCTTGAGAACTTGCAAAACTATCCTCAAGTGACTCATATTATCATTCTCACTCCTAGAGTATATCAAAATGTCATCTATGAAGACAATCACAAACAAATCAAGATAATTTCTAAAAACTCAATTCATAAGGTCCATGAAAGCCGTCGGGACATTTGTTAGACCAAATGACATCACTAGGAATTCAAAGTGGCCATATCTTGTTCGAATGCCATTTTTGGAATATCAACCTCCATCACTCTAAGTTGGTGATAACCCGGCCTCAAGTCAATCTTTGAAAAGTAACTCACTCCTTGGAGTTGATCTAACAAGTCATCAATCCTAGGGAGCGGGTACTTATTCTTTATAGTGACTTTGTTCAATTAACGATAGTCGATACATATTATCAAAGACCCATCCTTCTTCTTCACAAACAATACCGGGGCGCCCCATGGAGATATGCTTGGTCAAATAAAACCCTTATCTAGCAAATCCTTGAGTTGAGCCTTCAGTTACTTCAACTCAGTCGGGGCCATCTGATAAGGATGGATTGAAATAGGTTGTGCATCCGGCAATAAATTTATGTCGAAGTCAATATCTCATTCGGGAGGAATTTCGGGAAGGTCATCTGGAAAGACCTTCAGAAATTCCCTCACTACAGGTATCGAATCTATGGGAGGGACCTCGGATTCAAGATCCATTAATATTACTATGTGGTAGAGACAACCCTTTGCAATCAACTTGTAAGCTTTTTGACATGAAATGATCTTACCCCTAGGATTTGAGTTTCCTCCCTTCCACTAAAAAATGGTTTCATTTGGAAATTGAAATTTGAATACCCTTGTCCTACAATCAATAGAGGCAAAATAAGCATGAAACCAATCCATTCCCAATATGACATCAAATTCTAGCATAACAAGTTCTATCAAGTCAACTAATGTAACTCTATTGGGCGAGGAAATAGGACAACCTTTGTAGACTTTTTTAGCCACCGCGGAATCACCCACCGGGGTAAAAACCGAAAAAGGCTCATCTAATATGGCGGGTAGTATATCAAACTTCATAGCTACAAGAGGGGTCACAAATGACAATGTAGCTCCCGGATCAAACAAAGCACATACATCAAAGGAAAATATATGCAACACACTGGTAATCACATCCGGTGAGCTCTCTTGATCACCTCAGGATTGGAGAGCATAAAACTGATTCTTCTTAGGAGCATGCGGATTTGGGTCACTTGCTTGAGCTTGAGCATTTTCCCTTCCTTGAGGTTTCATCATAGGGCAATCTCTATTCATGTGACCACTCTTGCCACAATCATTGCAATTACCCATGCCAACTAGGCACTTACCAACATGTTTTCTACCACATTTTGAACAAAGAGGCTTCTCAACATAAGAACCACAGGCTTTCCCCTCTTGGGGATTGGGAGTAGACACCTTACTCTTGTTGACCATTGGAGCATTAGGAGGGCCTTGGTTGGAAAACCACCTTTTGAACCTCGGTTTGTCTTGCACCTCAAATTTAGTCTTGGAAGAATTCCCATCTTCGGTTCTTACCTTCTTCAACTCCCTACCAACTTGCTTAAGCTTTTGCTATTCAATTTGTTCGGCATGAACCATAAGATAAGAGATGTCCATGCTAGGAATAAACATAGCCGACCTACACTCATTAACCACAAGGTTGGATATCCCCATAACAAATTTGTTCATCTTAGCTCTAGAATCTGCAACCATAGTAGGATCATACTTGGATAGTTGAGTGAACTTGAGGCTATACTCCTTCACGCTCATACCCCCTTGACGAAGGTTGATGAATTCTTGCATTTTCCTCTCCCTTAATTCCAAGGGAAAGAACCTATAAAGGAAAGCCATCTTGAAAGCTCGCCAAGTAATCCGGTCTTAACTGGCCTTTCATCCTTCCATTGATCATACCAAACTTGAGCCACATCTTTCAGTTGGTAGGAGCCTAGTTCTGCCTTTTCTTGAAAAGACACACCCATAGCATCAAGAACTTTGAACAGTTCGTCAATGAACCCTTGTGGATCCTCCTCCACCTTAGAACCACAGAAAGTAGGGGGATTCATCCTTGTGAAATACCTAATCCTTAAAGCGGTGGTGTTAGCATTGGGGTTCACTTGCACCCTTGCATCCCTAGCAACTTGGGTAGACAAAACTTGAGTCAAATTATGAATAGTTGCCTTTATCTCAACGTTAGTCATATCCCCTTCTTCAATAGGAACTTGAGGTTTTTGAGGAGCTTGAGGGGGAACCGCCTCATTCAAATTCTCCTCCTCGGACTTTAGAGCATTGTTCCTCCTTGTATTCATTCCCTATAAGCAAAATAAAAGGATTAGGAGAAAAGACTAGATAGAGTTAGGACACTTAGGCGTGACTAAGGAATAACAAGAAAGTGAATATTCATAAGCATCTCATAGTCTCTCATTCATAAGTGTGGCGTGCTTCACAATTATGAATAAGACCTACGTAGATGTGGTTTAGTGAGACATCAAATCCTAAGATTACTCAACCTGGATCTGATACCAAGTTTGTAACGACCCAAAGCACACCCTAGTCATTACCGGCGTCGGCGTCCTCTAAGATGACTAAGACAAGCCCTTAGCATACGTCATAGCACATCAAAGGTCAAAAATGTGGATGAATATAGACTTTTATATATTGAGGTTTACATAGACCTCTCACATACTACATATGGAGTTTACTTAGACTCCTAGCATATGAAGCTTACTTAGGCTTCTCGTATAGATAACATAAACAACATATAGGAATTTAGCCTAATACTTTGTCTCACATTGAACCATCAATAAGAGTATAAACGAGTGGACATAGCCAATACAAACAATATGCCATTATAGGCTTACAATAATTGTCTCAATGATAAGAGAAAGAATAATGTTGCTACATGTAAACAACATCATAGCTAGAGTGGAACTTTGCAACATCCCCGGACATGAGGACTCACCAACGACTTAGGAAAAGATCCAAGTTTTCTTTGCAACCAAACACGAACTTCTCAACAGCCCCAACCTAAAATGTATGGTGAAAAGGGGAGAAATATGGGTTAGTACAAACCACATATACTAAGTATGGCTTCTATTCACAAAATCATCAATGCATGAGGAAAGGACAATTTAGTCAAATCATGCTTTCTATCAACTTAACTCAACATGCAATTATAATAAGCATAGTAAGTCAATTTAACATAATGTCAACCCAACATGTAAGCAACTCAAGCAACACTTGTGCAATTCCAAGAATAGAACCCCATAATCTCATCCCAAGCTAAGTATCACATTAAGCCACCCACTTCATACTTACAACATATTCTCATACTTTATCATAACATGATTAATACATCAATACTACTTATAGCATATCAACATAATCATAATCATAATCATAACCATAAAAGAACACTACTAGAACCATCCCTTAGGATCCCACGTGTGCAATGAGTAAGAGAAGTACCATACCCTCCCTCACCCTATGTGGTAGCCTTCAAGACAACCCTAATAAGAGTTCACATACTTAACTTGTTCATTTACTTTTTATGTTAGGGAAATAACTACAATAACCGACATTATACCATGTGAGATAAATGGAATCCGGTGTTCTACTCCCACACCGAAAAGAGAGGGTTAACACTTGCTTAAGGTGTAACCATTCGAACATAGCTATCTAGGTGGATCCACTAAGCTAGAGTCCTATGTGGGCACATAGTTAAGGGTCAAAGAGATTGTTACTAGAAAACTTAACTTACTAAACGTGGAGGTTCTCATCTAATGAGACAACATATAACTTGGGAATCCGTACTTACTAACGTGAGGAAACCCATGTGGGAGGCTGGACTTACTAAACATGAGACCTCTATCTCATTTACATGCCCTTTTGGTGCTAAGCCATTATTCCCTTTAGTAATCCTATTATTTCATGATAAAAGTTCATATTAGTCTCTTCTAGATCCCTATGGAAACATATTATCATATCTAGCTCATAGGTCATCACAAATAAGAACAATCCTTTCACTTTAGACACCACTTCATAAGCGAATAAATCTTTCACTTAACACTTTATTATAATTATGAGAAACTACTTTCAATCATATAATAATCGTATCATAACATGCATACATATTTCATGTTCAATTCATTATCTTAGGGTTGAGTATGAGGAATACTTAGCATCAACACAACCACACATTAGACATAGAAGTGTTACTATCTAAGTAACTCATACTTCATAATTGAATCCAAGAACAACCAATCAACATACCTCATTGCCCCTTTCAAACACCTTCATACTTCATTACCAATAATACATAACCAATACATAAACATGGTAAATTCAAGAAGTAATTACATAATTAACAACAATGTAGTAAGTTTACATGTTCATAATCTTCACAATTCATCATATCAATTCAAGTTTTTTCATGAAACTAGGGAAAGACATGGGTCTAGGTAAAACTCATAGGAAATCATAAATTAACCATCAATGTATACTTAAACAACATTAATTCATCACAATTGATTCATAATTTCATTTTTCAAAAAAGACAGATGTGAGAAGAAAAACACTAGTTTTGGGGGATTTAGAAATCATCTTTTGGAGGGACCTCTTGGGGAAAAGAATCCCAAGAGTGAAAGAAATCATACCTTAGTGATTATAAAGCCACTAAATTGATTTGGAAATTTGATAACTTGACCTTCTTCTTGGAGCTCTAATGGTCTTCAATGGAGGTTTAAAATTTGAGAGAGATGAGAGTGATTATTTATTTCCACTTTGGGTATTTCATTTGGGAGTTTAAAATGACTTAAAACTGACCCTAAAAAGTTATATAGTCATACCTTAAATTAGCCAAAAGACCCCTCACTTAATTAGGTCTTTTTGTGAAGTCAAATTGTCTTAAAAAAGACGTGAACGGATCTGGGAAGTTATTGTGCGTCGCGGGGAAAATTCCAATTATTTTTTCTGAAATTCAGTTCAAGGCTGAGAGATTCGTGGAGTCCCCACATCGTGAGGCAATGTTTTCCTACTGAGTGTTGAGGGCGCGACGCCTGGCAGCTTCTGGCACACAGGCTGCTTTGGCATCTTACTCGCAAAAGTTTGGGTCCTCCTCAAGGAACCTTCCGGTGGTCCTTGGGGAGTCGTGACTGGATGTTTGGACCCTGTATACTATATTTTACCTATTTAAAGTCTTTTTACAAGTTTTAGACTTAATATGACCCTCCCAAACCTTCACCAAACATAGGGGCGTCTACTAGTTGAATATCGCTAGTTTCCGGATGTCAAGGCCTTTCTTTGATGTTTTGGTTCTAATACTTCTCAAACAAGTTATTTACACTTATTTAGGTCTAAAATCATCATCATTCAACATATGATGCTCTAGTATAAGTGATGGAAATAATGGGGTATTACAAGCATGATCATGAGCATACTGAAGATAATAAACTGATATGGAAGCTAAATCATAATTAAAATGAAAATATGGGGAAATACCCATATATCATAACTGAGATATTTCAAACCGATGAGTTTAATACAAAGAAAATATTAACTTAATACTAAAACTATGTCTGAAAATAGCCTCTAACTGACTAGATATGCTTGGACAGGCCCCAGCTAAGTCTAGCAAAACTGAAACTAAAGGACTAAAAATACTGGAAATAAACTCATGACTGTTGTCCTCAGAGAATGAGAAATCACCACTGATTCTGCTGAATTGGAGATCGGGAATCACATGAACCTACATCACGAGAAAATGTAGCGCACGTATGCGTCAGTACTTGAAAGGTACTGAGCATGTAGGATAGAGTAAAGCTGAAATAATACATAATTGAACAACCACAAAAGCAATTATAGTATTCTGAACATGATCTACTGAAAGTTGAGCTTACTGGATGCAATGACCAAATTTATAACATGCTGATACTGAATATTAACTTAACTCTAAATATGGTCAGTGCAATAGAGTCTAATTGAACTGTTGGAGCTACTAATAACTGATAATAAAACCACATGATCTAAATGTGGAGTCCGATATATACGCACCATCGAATGGACCCAATATACCCTACCATAGGTATAAAAGCATATTGGCGTGATCACTAAATTGATGCCCACAGAGGGGACTTACAACCTACTTAGCTAGTAATTCTGGGTACGATGAACCCTAGTCCAACTTGATTTTATGCTTCTCCCAATGAATTAAGTAATTAACTAATTATGACTGAGTTTCTGTAAATATTGGATAGCTCAAATTGAACATGCAAACTGAGAATGCAACAATTAATCTGATAATGATGCATTAATAACTGAGGCATGTATATCTGCAGTAACTGAAATATCTAATCTAGTATGTGTAATTCAAGAACTAAAGAAAACATAGCTAGGGTTCTGGAATTCATGCATTTATCTAAACATTAATGTAATAATCTAATTTGGATCATTCTATCAGCTAAGAATCCAATAATTCTAGTATTCAAGAAACCCTAAGTCTAGTCATAATATGGGAATCAAGAAAATGACTGAGCACTAGGGATCTAATGGGTGAAAGGAACCCACTAGTGAAATCCCATATACCTGGAGATGAAATCCATGGAGAAATCTTAAGATTTCGGGGCTGGAAATCATGGAACCTTTCTACGTTCTTGAACTAGGATTCTTGATCTTTTTTTTCTCCTCTCTTGCTTCTAATTTTCTATGTTTTGATTAATGATTTGACTTAGGTAAGTTTTTGTTATGTTTTTAGGCTTAAACTGACTAAAATATCATGATTTAGGGTTTAAACGACTTATCTTAGGGGTTAAACGAACTAGGAAAATACCAAAAGACCCCTACAATAAATGTTGTTGGAGCAATAGACGACCTGAACTAACAGGCCGTCGTTCAATCGATGGTCTGTCGTTTGGGTCCGTCGTTTGAGTCTGCTCGACAGACCTTCACTAAAATGGACATAACTTTTTACTCGGAGGTCGGATTTTAGCAAAATAGGTGGTCTTGGAAACAGGATTCAATTATATATCCTATCATAGGTCATATTAAACCTAATTCATTTTGTTCTAATATTTATAACCATTTGAAGTTGACCCAACCAGCAATTTCCCTCTAACTGACAACTAACCTTCACCTACGGTCAGACCTACAGACTGTAGATCTAACGACGATCTGTGTTGGTCGTCCGTAGTTCATTCCAGAGGCTGGGTAACATGAGTCTTGATCCACTGACACAGACCACAGACCGTGGTCTGACTTACAGACCGTAGGTCTGTTCGTGGGTCGAGACTTAGTTGATTTTTTGAGCTGAGTTTTGGGAGGGGATACAGTGGTGAACCATGGCATAGTACGGGTCTTAGATTAGACTACGGTCCGTAGATGGTGACCGTATATTGCACCTGCAATTTCTGAAAAGCTTATTTTAGGTCTGTTTTGGATACGGGGTATTACAGAGAATTATGGATTTATGCATGTTCTTACAAAACATATGCAAATGTTTTAAGGATGCTTTGAGAGTAAAGTATCAATGATGTTGTTGTGTACTTGAAAGGACATGCTCATTCAAACACAAAAAAAGATGTGAAAGTTTTTCTCAAATAATAAAGAATTCTAAGGTTTAAAGGCTTTCTCACCTAATTGAATCAATGATTAAGAGATATCCTACTGAGCCTAGCTTTGATTGGTTATTGAAAGACACCTTTACATGGATGATGACTTAGCTTGGATTGACAAGATGACGTGCCTTTCCATGGATAATAAGAACAAGTAAGAAATTACTATTTTGTGAGATTTATGCTTAGCACCAAGAGGATATTGAGATGAAAGCTCTCCTGTTAGTAGATGTCGAGTGTCTAGTAGAAATCTTCTTATCCCTTACCTATGTTACCCTATAGGATGATTGTCTAGATATACATTATCTAGTGGATCCAAGTTAGTTCATATTTATGTTCTTTACCTTGGAAAGTAGGACAACCCTTTTCGTTATGGGAGACACTAGAGGAAGCATGTTATAGCTCACATGGTCTCTATGTCGGTTATGTCACATCCGGGGAGCGCCCCCTAGAAGTAACATGGCGTACTTGACCTTTCGTAGGTCTTATATAAGCCATAGTCATCATTCATCGCATTGTCATAGGTAAATTTAGCAAAAAATTTAAAACTTTCAGAGCACATCATATGCTAGAACATCACTTCCAATATATAGATAAAATATCATATTTACATAGTTAGACTCTAAGTATCTTTACCATCTTAGACTCAACATCATTAGAGTACATTAGGGACACGGCCCTTACCACATAATTCATAACTATACAATTTATAAGACTTTACAGTAAACCATAAGTAGGAGATCCATGCACTTAAGGATTCCTTTCCTTGAGCTTGGGAATCATATATCAAGATCCTCATAATCTAAAGACATCCTTTAAGCATCCATAACCTACACTTTATGTAAAACGGTAGAGAAGAATGGAGTTAGTACAAGAATGCACTAAGTATGGCAACCATGCAAAAACATGCATTTAAAAGGGACATTTTACTTTGAAATCATGCATTATGCCTTTTTGTGAAATCATCATAAAACTCGATACCATAGCATTTATACAATTCACATACTTCATATAGGCATATTCATTAGTCATATAACATATAAAATCATGCAATGCATTTAAGGCACATTTTATGTCACATTACAGTAACCTACTTTCCCTTTACAGTAAGTGTTTTCCTTTTTATAGTGAACTTCTTCTTTTAACTCATTAACCTCCTAAGTAACCCTCTAGTGATACTTGGTGCAATGCATCACCTTAAGGTCACAAGTAAAACCATACATGCAATTTACATAAGCCAACACATACCATCATGGAAGTATAATTCATCATAGACAAGACCATAAGGACATTACACTAAGCTCGAGTCAATATGCACATGTACCTATTTTACTTCACATAGAACATTATAAAACCTTACTCACAATGCCAATCTAAGTCTACTAGAGGAATGTATATGTGAAGCCCCATAACCTCACACATACTTAATAAACCTATCATGAGACCATAAGACTTAATATATCCTTCATATACCAAACACAATAATGTAGTCAACCACATACACTTCAATGTTGGACCTTAGTCACATAGTCATATTAGAACTTCATATCATGCATATCATCACATCATATAGACACTAACACAATGTCATGCAAGAGAACCATAAACATATGCACATACATTAGACCAGCTTCCTAGGACTCCCTTAGATAGCTACTTCTGCAATGTCTAGGTGGGTTCATTACTTCCACCTATCCTAATTACCTTCCCTTAGGTAATCCTAGTTAGGGTCCTTTACTTTACTTTACTTCCATTGTACATTTTACTTTAGGGAAATTATAGCCTCAATCGACACTAAGACCATGGGTGCTAAACATGGAATTTGGTGTTGTAGAGCCTTACACCAATGGAAGGTGTTCTTACCTAGACAAGGTAGAACATTAACATATGCTAGCATACTAAGTGAATTCACTTGCTAGATCCTATGTGGACAGCATAGTTTATGGAACTAAGAGATATATATAACCCTCTACATGCTCATTATCATTGGAGCCTCATCTCATGAGAAACCATGGGTGAATCTTCCTCAAAGGAAAGTCAACACCTCATGTGGAACCATAAGTGTATTTTCCTCCAAGGGAAGTCAACACCTTATGAGAACCCAATGATGAATCTTCCTCCAAGGGAAGACAACATCTCTCATTTTCAAGTTCACTTGGTGCTAAGCTAAGTTCCCTTTATTGAAAAGTCTTTATTACATTATTTCATAAAACATAGGCTTGGATATTAATTCCTCATATGCTTTGCTCATAGCATATTCAAGCACCTATCTAGTTTAGGGTACCCTTGAGAAACACCATTCAAGTGCCCCTCTATTGACTAGATCATCATTCATGTGTGTATATACATGTGAGTAATCCTTTCACATAACATCTTTAAACCACACATACTCATGTACATAGGAAACCAAACCTAGGAACTATCCTATCAAGGTACACATGTGCAATGCATAGACAAGGTCCCATACCCTTGCCCATACTAGTAGACCTATCAAGTCATCCTAGTTAAGGGATACATAACATACTTCACATACATATACCTTACATGCATAGTAGTAGACATTAGTGCATATGAGAATTACCTTTCATTAGACACTATAATTTTATACTACTTATGAGTGTGTGTACATTGGTCAGCATGATCACATAATGGCTATCAACAACACATTGAGGCAGCCACCTTCTTAGGACCACAATTCACCTTAAAGCATAGACCACACAACACAACTTAGCATCGGAGACAAGCTAACTTCACATTACACTTAAGACTCCTAATGTTGTCTATTCATACATTTTCATAGGGGTACATAGGTAAGGGAACATCAAACATCATAACTCATCAATGGAAGCACCTAAACCTATCCCTAACATAGTTATACACATGCATATGCAATAGTCATACAACCTAGATCATAACTAGAATAGGAAATTAGGCATGAGCTTCATATTGGGTGATCATCACCAACAACATTCATAATATCATCAAGTTGCCTTCAAGGCCATAATCAACATATATATATATATAGGTAATAAGGTAAACACTGCCACCATAAGTGGACCATACCAGGCAATTCCATACGAGGCTTCATCAACTAACAATTCTATAGAAAGTAGAAGGAAGAGTCATTCTTACCAATTCATCAACCTTTGATAATAATTGATGAATACACCTTTTTCATCAATAATTCACGTATAGGTAAGTATCTAAATGTAATTTAATCATAAAGGAAACCATGTACAAGTCGATACATGATCATGCTACAACCTAGTACAATACATCACAAATATACTAGAAAGTAGAGAGACATAGATCACTTACTAGTATTCCTTGCTTTGATCATAATGATCAACATTCATAATATGTAAACAATACCAATCTAGGGCAGTACCTAAAGACATAATAACCAAGTCTAAATCATGCTTCACCTACCCTAGAACTTAGATCACATCATGTACATAGCATTGTAAATCTATAGTCTAAGAGAATGTAAATCAATCCTTACCAACACTCCTTTGTTTTGATCATTAAGGATTCATACCCACAATTCATCAATAAATACAAGTAAGGAAGTAGCTACAATTATCTTTACATAAGCGAATCCCACATTCATGCATTATAGAGGCAATGTTACAGTGAATGACACACATTAACTAAAGATAGGAAGTAGAGATCAAGTCTTCAAGCATCAATCCACATTGATCCAATATCACATAATTCATCAGCACATTACAATGTAGGCAGTAGGTATAAGCAATTCAACATGCTAGAATCATAATTCAACCAACATCAATTCAAAATCACAAAGCCATACATAGGCTAAATCGATAGTGAAGGGAGTATGGGTTCATCATGCAACTGGATTAAATCCACGTTAAAATCAATATATTATATTCAATTCATCATGAGAAAGACTTTGAAAACGTTTTGAGAAAGAACCCATGTCTAGATTGAAGAAGAAGAGATTTGATCATATTTTCTCTTTGGAAACATTGAGATTAACTCTCTAGATGGAAGGATAACTAGAGATAAAGGATCAGCATAACTTAATGTAAAATAAAACCTCTAAAACTTGATGAAGAACCCATAGGAATCCAATCTCCAACCTATTCTTGAGCTTCACCTTTAATGGAGGTTCCAGAGAGAGTTTGGTTTGGGAGGGAAGTCTAATTTATGTGAATTGAATTGGGAATGGGGTTGTCGCGTTTTTGATCACTTAAATACACCCAAAAATAATCAAATAAACCATGCAGGGTAAGGTTAGCACGTGGGGTGAATTTCCCATTCACCCCATAATGGGACAGCGTGCATGCAGTTAAATGCAGCCTGCATCGACGGCCAGCCATCGACGCCCCTTAGGCCCATCGATGGGCCATTGGTGGACTCCGTTGTTTGGGTCTGCGGTTGTCCTTTGGCTAAGACTTATCCAGGAAAAGTCCCAATCGATGCTTCACCAATGATGGGGCATTGGTGGAATAACGGACCATCCCTTGGCTTCGTCGATTGACACTGCCAAGGCAGTGTCTCGACAGCCTTTGGGTCCTCCATGAGGGCCTTTTTCGGGGCCCTTTAGGAGTCGTACCCGGACGTTTCCAACATAAATATATACCTTAACATTTCAAGGACCTTCCACATCAATTTCACCCAAAACGAACACGTAAAATACATCAAAACATGCAAGGCACACTCAAGACACACATTAACGTCTCAAGGGCTAACATTTGAACGTCTTGGACGTTCTTGGACGTTTGACCTTCAAACTTCACTAAAATTAATATACTGCTTATAAATATCATTATAACTCATATAAGGACTTCATAAGCTCATAACATACAAATATAAGCATGTGTAGACGCATGAGGCACATAAGTGACTAGTCGTCAAACGTCTTAGTCGTCCCTTGACGTTTGACTTCCAATTCACCTCAATCTTTAGACACTGCCTCAATACCATATTATAATCCATTTTAGGACCTTAATCCCTTATGACAAACACGTAAGGATCTATACACCCTAACTCATTTTGGGGTCTTACAATATCCCCCACTTGGGAATATTCGTCCTCGAATGACACTTGGAACACTTCAATCACAACAAGGACATTCAATGAATCATAGAGCAGCTCACGATAATTCATAATATAGAACCCAATTCACCAAACTTACAAGTAACACAAACTTCAAACCATTTAGAACTCAATGCAACACAAGCAAGCCACACTTCACTCACACATGTTCAATTTATCAAACTCTTAGGCACTTCTCATGTTTATAGGATTAACATCCTTCTCCTAATCATAACATGGTCATTAAACTTCTTTTTATCAATATTTTATCATACATGATCACACCTAGACAGATTCAACAATACTCAAAAGCATATAGGCACTCATACTTCAATGCACATAGACTTGAGTAAGATAGTTTGACAATGGATTATTATTAGTTAGGCATAATTCCATGGGACCGTACTCAACCATACCATGCTTAGTTATATTTTAGGGAGGAATGTCCTTCTCCTCTACACACTTACATGTCTCATAAGTTCATACACAAGCAAATGCACAAAGATCAACTTTACTGTAATGATAATTTCTCAACATTGAATCAAAACATGCATCAAACTTTCTTCCTAGTGAAGTCTAAATGGTAAGTCACACCAATCACATCACAATAATAGGAAGTCATTTGACAAAATTTCAATTTCTAGCATCTCACTAGCCTTCATAAGAAAGCATCAATTTGGGAAAATAACATAATTTATTGGCACACACAAGGACACTTAGCTAAATATATCTTCACCTTTCAAAAGTGAGCCTACAATCATGATTTCCAAACCATAAAAGCCACATAATTTTCGAGAGACTCCACATTTTTCACTTTAAAGAGGATCAATTTTTCATTTTAAGGATAAACCTTACCCATCACAAGTGACTACGACCATATTTGTTATCTTATCTCATGAAGTCAAATGCACAACTAGCATATTAAGATGCACAATCAACATGAGAAAACCATAATTTGATCAAAAAGAAAATTTAAGTCTTTAGAATCTTCAAAATATTCTTATGATAGTGTCAATCAAGACATACCAAACATATAGAGGTCATGCAATTTATACTTTATGCAAATCTCCTATCATGAACAAGCTTACTAAGAATTCATTAGATTCAAGCTCAAGTAAGAATAGAAGGACAAGAAAGAAATATCTACAACCTTACTACTCCATCACCATCCCCCACTTAGAGTAAACCCAATTAAGATCAACTTAACCCAACATCACAAGAATCTTAGCTTGACAACCTTCATTTTTCATCACTTACAAGTGATTACCACTTTAGAAGGAATTACAGTAACACATCAAAGGGACATCAAGGGTCATTCTAAACCTTATCATCTAGGCCAATTATCCCCAATCATCAAGTTAGGTCATACTACCCAACCACATAAGGTTTTCAACAATACATTAGACACCAAAGTCATACAACAATTAGGGGAAACAATAGAGGAGACTTGGCCATAAGGACTCTTTCTTTTCTTTCTACTTTACAGTAAGGCGACTTCTAGGTAAATCAAACCCACATCATCACCCTACTAATACAAGCATGCTACCCTCACCTCTAGGATCAAGCCTCTACAAAGGACTCCAATCCAAACATGGCAACTATGAAGAACCACACATGTACAAGGGCAACATTTGAACTATTAAACATACATATATAGGCAACATGCATTCTTAGACATTCACCACACTCCCTAAAGTATTTCAAGTGTAAACCATACCATAAGACTATCATCATGCAAAACCATATAGCAACATACCATTCAAAAACAAACTCATTTTAACAATAATAACTCCTAGCATGCTTTTAACCCATGTCATAGCATAAATCTTCATATATCATATCATTTCACATAAATCTCATATATAGCCATAATTGGAATCACATCATCAAAACATGTCAAAATTCACCTTAACACATACTCATCAAACCATAAAACCAATATGCATTAAACTCACCTTTTCTCCGTCAAGTATAGAGATACTATCTCATCCAAGCAATCACATCTAAAAGACCACCGGACAAGAAAACATAAGAGAGAGATCTTATAGAGTTAAGTTCTATGGCACGATATGAGAATGATGAAGAAGGGAAACTCTATCTTCCTATAGCCTCCCGCACCACGGATGTGTCGCGACTCACCACCAATGATACGAGACTCTACTAGACGTGGAAATATGAGACTTTTGGAACCTAAAACCACTTTTATAAACCTCATGCTCTAATACCACGTTTTTCACATCAGGGGAGCACCCTCTAGAAGTAATATGTCGTACTTGACCTCTCACAGGTCTTATACAAGCCCATGGTCATCATTCATCGCATTTTCATAGGTAAATTTAGCGGGAAATTTAAAACTTTCATAGCACATCATATGCTAAAACATCACTTTCAATATATAGATAAAATATCATATTTACATAGTTAGACTCTAAGTCTTTTTGCCATCTTAGACTCAACATTATTAGAGTATATTAGGGACACGGCCCTTACCACATAATTCATAACTATACAATTTATAAGACTTTACAGTAAACCATAAGTAGGAGATCTTTGGACTAAAGGATTTCTTTCCTTGAGCTTGGGAATCACATATCAAGCTCCTCATCATCCAAAGACATCCTTTAAGCATCCATAACCTACACTTTATGTAAAATGGTAGAGAAGAATGTAGTTAGTACAAGAATGCACTAAGTATGTCAACCATGCAAAAATATGCATTTAAAAGGGACATTTTACTTGAAATCATGCAATATACCTTTTTGTGAAATCTTCATAAGACTTGATACTGTAGCATTTATACAATTCACATACTTCATATAAGAATATTCATTAGTCATATAACATATAAAATCATGCAATGCATTTAAGGCACATTTGATGTCACATTACAGTAACCTACTTTCCCTTTACAGTAAGTGTTTTCCTCTTTACAGTGAACTTCTTCTTTAACTCATTGACCTCCCAAGTAACCCTATAGTGATACTTAATGCAATGCATCACCTTAAGGTCACAAGGAAAACCAGACATATAATTTACATAAACCAACACATACCATCATGGAATTATAATTCATCATAGACACATTTAAGACAAGACCATAAGGACATTACAGTAAGCTCTAGTCGTTATGCACATGTACCTATTTTACTTCACATAGGACATTATAAAACCTTACTCACAATCCCAATCTAAGTCTACTAGTGCGATGTACATATGAAGCCCCATAACCTAACACATACTTAGTAAACCTATCATGAGACCACAAGATTTAACATATCCTTCATATAAAAAACACAATACTATAGTCAACCACATACACTTCAATGTACGACCTTAGTCACATAGTCATAATAGAACTTCATATCATGCATATCATCACATCATGTAGACACTAACACAATTTCATGCAAGAGAACCATAAGCATATGCACATATATTAGATCACCTTCCTAGGACTCCCTTAGATAGCTACTTCTGCAATGTCTAGGTGGGTTCATTACTTCCACCTATCCTAAGTACCTTCCCTTAGGTTACCCTAGTTAGGGTCCTTTACTTTACTTTACTTCCATTGTCCATTTTACTTTAGGAAAACTATAGCCTCAACCGACACAAAGACCATGTGTGCTAAACATGGAATTTGGTGTTGTAGAGCCTTACACCAATGGAAGGTGTTCTTACCTATCCAATGTAGAACATTAACGCATGCTAGCATACTAAGTGAACACTTGCTAGATCCTATGTGGCAAGCATAGTTTATGGAACTAAGAGATATATATAACCCTCTACATACTCATTAGCATTGGAGCCTAATCTTATGAGAAACCATGGGTGAATCTTCCTCAAACGAAAGTTAACACCTCATGTGGAACCATAGGTGAATTTTCCTCCAACGGAAGTCAACACCTTATGATAACCCAATGGTGAATCTTCCTCCAAGGGAAGCCAACACCTCTCATTGTCAAGTTCACTCGGTGCTAAGATAAGTTCCCTTTATTGAAAAGTCTTTATTACCTTATTTCATAAAACATAGGCTTAGGATATTAACTCCTCATATGCTTTGATCATAGCATATTCAAGCACCTATCTAGTTTAGGTTACCTTTAAGAAACACCATTCAAGTGCCCCTCTATTGACTAGATCATCATTCATGTGTGTATATAAATGTGAGTAATCCTTTCACATAACATCTTTAAACCACACATATTCATGCATTCATATTCATGTACATAGGAAACCAAACCTAGGAACTATCCTATCAAGGTACACATGTGCAATGGACAAGGTCCCATACCCTTGCCCATACTAGTACACCTATCAAGTCATCCTAGTTAAGGGATACATAACATACTTCACATACATATACCTTACATGCATAGTAGTAGACATTAGTGCATATGAGGATTACCTTTCATTAGACACTATAATCTTATACTATTTATAGGCATGCATAATGTGTGAGTGTGTGTACATTCGTCAACATGATCACATAATTCTATCAACAACACATTGAGGCAGCCACCCTCTTAGTACCATAATGCACCTTAAAGCATAGACCACACAACACAACTTAGTATAGGAAACAACGTAACTTCACATTACACTTAAAACTCCTAATCTTGTCTATTCACACATTTACATAGGGTACATAGGTAAGGGAACATCAACCATCATAACTCATCAATGGCAGCACCTAAACCTATACCTAAATGTAGGTTCCGACAGTCAGGTTTCTTAGTTTCGTGGCTAGTGGTTGAGTTTGAGATTTCCTGAACTTTGGTGAGTACTCATGCTTTGAGGATGGATGTTCATTGTTTCACTTTATTTCATGTATTTCACTTTTGGACATGATATATGGGTTAGGCCCAATCTTAAATCTATTGAACTGAATGGCTATATTGAAACAAGTGTTTAGACTTTCGCTTTTCTTTTATAAAACTATTGGACTTGAATTATTGTTTTACTTATGTTCTGTTTCTTATGTGATGAAAGTTAAGTGGTTTGTATGGGGTCTTTCGAGGTTCTATATGCCATGTCAAATCTTAGAGGTACCCCTGGATCGTGACAATAAACAGGGGATGTACATGATTCTAAGGGAATTCGGAAAACTCTTCAACAAGCATTATGAAATTGGAGAAAGCTACAATACCAATTACATAGCTCTTCGAAGGAATGGTTAACAGAGTTCTTCTCAGAGATCGACTTGCAAAGATGAAGTGCTTCTGGACGTTCTCCGATATCAAATACATCTAAAGGAGGTCTACATCATCCTACATTTGATAAATACGCTACTGAAGACCCTCGAATTACGGAGAAGTTTAGGAGAGAAGAATCAAGATAAACAACATAATTATACTCACAAATTCATCAATTAAAATCACATTATTCTTTTATTTGGTTTGCTTGCAGTTAATTTTCAGCGCTTACGGAAATTTGTTGCGAACAACAACCAAATCTAAATTGAACAAATAAAAGAGACAACCAAAATAAATTTTAAAAAAATGAAATTCTAGAAACATCACTGCATAACAAGTAACGAGGATATACTAAATAATTTGAGATTAAATATTTTTACAATACCAATGAATACATTATAGTAGTTTCATGACATGAAGTAATGCTTTCAAAGAGGATCATTAAAAGGGTTTAATAGCGTATGAGTTGCAGTAGGCCCAAATTGAATTCGAAGTTTAGACGTTTTCAAACATTTTATTTTATAAATTCAAAGTTTAGATGTTTTGAATAGTTGCCTTTGTGGAAGTTCCAAGTAGCCCCAACGATCGTCATGGACCACTTCAGAAAACTGCATTACCATTGCATCATGTACTTGCTCAAACTTTGATGGTTCCCACTATACATACATATACACAATAAACACACATTCATTCATTATAACCATTGGTTTTTTTCCTTTTTATTTAATATAAAATTTGATAATCTTTTTCTATAACTTGAGTATCGATCTTCTTGTTAAATAATGAAGATTGGTGCATGATACCTTAAACTTTTTGTCCTTTGTAAAAAAGATTGCTTTACCACCCTACAATGCAAGTTGAACCAACATTTGTATGTATTAATTAATAGAAAGTGTAATTTACTTAAAATACATGACATAATAAGCGTACCTCATAGAAATCATTGTAATTGAATGATCTTAGTAGAATGTGTCCACTGATGTTAAATTCACGAATCAAACATTGTCTAAGTGTTTGCTTGCGTCCTTCTCTAATCTGTAAAACAAGACAAATTTTGTCAAGAATTAAATTTTATCTTATAAAATTTAAGATAAAATTTATTATTACAGATCGGAGAGTAATCTTAAGGCTTGTTGGTGATGCCAACTTCATAGACTTGATTGCATTGCTCATCCACTTATCATCGATTGTTGTGGCTTCCTTTTCCTATCCAACATAATAAATTAGTATGTTATTTATAACTTTTTTCATACAACAGCATTTAATTTTTCCCTTAAAGATATAAAGCTGCATAAATTAATTTTTCTATTGGTAAACCTGCAAGATTGTTCAATTTTATCCTCTATTATATTATATTACACACACAAATATACCCCTCAACAAATTATTAGTAGACAGCCTTAAGAAAGGAACGGAGGGGTTATATTTAGATAATGACAAACATATTTTAATTTGTATGACAGAGGATTTAATCAAAAAATTTGCCTCCTTGAGAGGGTAAATTTGATGTTTTTCCCCTTCTCCTGTTTGCAAACAAATTTCATTTCACATGGTAAAGAGGGTAACTTGACCATTTTCCTTTTTTTCCTATTTATAATACTAGGCTAAATTGGACCAATTTAAGTAGTAGCTTAAAGACTGATTCAAGAAATTATAATTAAAAAATGAGTGATCTATTTTTTTTTAATATCCCTTTTTGTTCTGTGGACAAACATTCAGTTTAAACTTGACGTTTTTTTATAAAACAAACAGAGTAAAAATTTGAGAAGTAAATCACCTCTAGGTCAATATGTTTTACTAACATAATTAAAAGGAGATAAGAGATGAACTTACCAGTGCAAATAATATTTCTTCAACTGTTTCCTTGCCAAAGCAACGATTGATAGCATCAAGTCTATTCGATTGATGATTGATAAATGATGAACAAAAAGATATTCTTAGGAAATATTACACAAAGTTGTACTAACACACTTCACTCTTTTGAAAAATGAGACAAAATTTTCAATGTGATTTCGTTTGTGACCTAATCTCACAAGTCATGTATAAACCTAGAAATATTTTAATACAAAAAAATAAAATAAAGAATATTACCTTTTCAATATACTTCCTTCCTTCAACACTGGATTACGAACGAATTCTTTTATGATTCTTGAAACTTCCGATTCATGAACAGATTTCGATGATGTGTTTAGTGATAATGCTTGGCATAATGCATTTTCCATCGACTCAATATCCTGCAAAAGGTTAAAATGGTTCTGTTTAGAGTATAAGAAAACAACAATACCTCATCATACATGCATGAATGGGGAACATGCTAACTTTTTTGTACACTTATGTTTGTTTTGAGTAATTAGAAGCCGTCAAAGTAGGAACTCTGAATATCTTTAAGTACTATATAGACATAAACAGTTAAAACTTTACATGAATATAATGCAAATAATTAATTTACATTAAACTACCTGTAAGTGATCAAAGAAAAGAAAAAATTGTCTACTGATATTTACTTATTCACTTGTTCCAAATATTACTATGATCTCTTGTATTTAGGGGAGTTATCATTTTTCAGTAATTGTATATTATGACATCATTGACATGTAAGTAGTTTCTTTTGTATATTTATCAAAATTACCAAAGCACAACCATAGGTATATATACATTAGTTGATGATTTGCATTTATTAGTTCTTGTAAAGCTAATTGTATGCATATTCTTAAAGTTCAATAACTCATATAGTTGTTCTTGATTTCATTTGTTCCTATTTTTTTTGGTATCTTGTACTAGTATTCAGTAAGAAATGCAGTTAAGTCAAGATTGAAGCTATAACACCCTAAAATGAACTAAGGTGAACTAGAGCTTCGTGAATGTTTCTTGAGTTAATTTTGTGTTAAAGTGAGTTATACTGATGTCCTTAGGCAGTGTGTGAAGTTTGGTTAAGTTTGGAGGTCAAACTTCCAAGAACGTCCCTAACGTTCGGAAGATATGCCTTAGAAAGTGCTTGTGTGTTCTCATGTGTTTGAGTGAGTTTTAAGTGTTCGTTTTGTTTGAAATTGGTGTGGGATGTTCCTAAGACCTATACGACTATGTTTAGGGGTTTAACGTCATGGTACGACCCCACCTAGGACCCACGAGGGGCCCTAGAAGAGGACCCCATCTCTTGGCAAGAAGCTGCTAAGCAGTGACAAACGACGGCCACAAGGGACGGACCATTGGTCAAACGACGGCCCGTCGACCTTGGGCGTTGACTGTCCCTGCAAGGTTGACAAGCCTGCACCAGGAATAAGCTAAGTACCCATCGACGTACCCCCACCAATGGGGCGTCGATGGGTAGACGGTCCGTCTGTGTGGACTCGTTGATGGTGCCTGTGAAAGCTGTTTTTCTGCCAAGGATTGGGGTGTTTAGTAAATTCACCCCAAGTCTTTTATGAACCATGGACGTTTATTTTAGTTTTCTTTAGGTATATTAAGGAGTTCAAAACCCTAAGACCTAATTTTAGACCTCATTTTCTAAAACTCAAAACCCCTCTCTCTTAAAAGACTCTCTCAAGTCACCATGGAAGCTAGAAGTCAAGAAGAGCTAGGAGGGATGTTGGTGGCCGTGTGCTTCATCAAAATCAGTGGGTTTCTTCTATTTTGAGGTATGGTAGTCATCCTTGAACTCTTTTCCATTCAAGGAGCCCCTTTCTAAGAGATTTCAAAAAGAGTTTTCCAACCCTAACTTCTTCTATCTTTGACTCTAAGTATGCATCTTGCATGAAATCTAATGATTCAAATATGATGTTTCTAATGTTAGTTTCTCATTTTAATGCTAAAACTTCAATGAAATCATGTTAAAACTTTTTATCAAATTTTGACTTAAGAAATGGGTTTAATGAGCATGATATTGTAGTCTTTGAGCTTTGGTTTTCTTTTATTGATATTGTTGTTTAGCTACTGCCCTAAGGTCTATATTATGATGAATTGTTGAAGGAATTATTATGGGTGATGAAAGTTTGGATTAAAGAATAAGTTGTTTATCTTGTTTAGCTTTTACTATGAAATGCTCTTGAGTGGTATGGTCCACCTTTGGTGGAGTTGTTTACTTAAATTGTATGAATGTGTAGTTACTTGTGTATTGTGAATGAGGCCATGAAGGCATATTATGTGAAGAAAGATGGAAATGAAGTTATTCTTGTTAATGTATTTTATGAAGCTTGTTATGAAAAGTATGCTAAGGATTATGTCTAAATGACTTATATGATTATGTGAAACATGTTAAAGTGTGTGATGTGATGAAAAAATGTCTAAGCATGTATAGAACTCAATGTAAATGAAATGATGCTTATGTGCAAGGTGTGTTCACATGTACACGCACTCACTTGAATGAATGAATGAAGCTAAGTTAAGTCCAAAGGGGAGTTTTGGGGTGAACACTATTCGTGAGTTGAGAAGAAGTGTTTAGTAGCAACCTCACTATTCCCAAGAGCTTTCTAATGTAGGTTGGAGGATGGATACCCTTCGTGAGTTGAGATGTGGTGTCCAAAAGTTATCCTTGACCTTTAGTTAATGTTGAGAATCCGTGGGTAGTTATACTTAGCACCGAGAGGATATGAAAAAGGGGTGGTTATACTTCGTGAGTTGAGAAGTTGTAGTCCAATGTACCTCTTGAGATGAGTACTCCTCGTTAGTAGAGAATGAGTTACTTAGTAGCAATCTCATTATCCCTTAACTATGCGTCCGCATAGGTTTAGCTATTCGGAAAGCCATGTAAAAGCTAAAAGTAAGACCTCACTCTAGGCAAGAGAGGAGACCCTCCTCCGATAAGGGAAGTATCGGGATTCCATGTTTAGCTCTCATGGTCTATGTCGGTTAAGCTAACCCCCACAAAAGTAATGAAAGTACTAAGTCTTCTAAAAGAGTGTACTACTTAGGGTAGGTAGTGGAATGGGAGGCTATCTATCCATTGCACTAGGTAGGCATTCCGAAAGAGAAGTCTTCGTGTGTCTTGTATGAATTGAATGAGCTAAGTCTTCTAAAAGAGTGTACTACTTAGGGTAGGTGGTGGAATGGGAGACCATCTACTCATTGCACTAAGTAGGAATTCCGAAAGGGAAGTCTTGGTGTGTTGTTGAGTGTCCTTCTAATGTCTTGTCATTGAGTGGTGACTGTTCTCCCGAGGCGAGTAAGCCTAGACGGGGTAGTCTTGGGGATCACCTAGGTGTGTATTGAAGGAGGTGTATGGGCGTTTCCTTCATGTCTTACCTTGGTGAGTCCTAGGATAACCTTAGCTAGGGAAACTCCTACGGAAATGAGTTCACTTCCTCTTGGCAACACTTTGAGAGTTCACTAGTTTGGGATTAGAGTAGTTCACTGTAATGTCAAAGATAGTTCACTGTAATTTTGGAAAGCTTACTGTAAAATGGTCCTTTTTGTGAAAATCTTGGAAATCCTTCTCTAAGTGTTAAATGATCATTCTTATGTTGTTTTACTTCTAATTTCATTAAGGTTTTACTTTTTGGCATGAAAGTGTACTTATACAAAAATGTCCTTTTTTGCATGTTTTTGCATATGCCATACTTAGTACATTATTTGTACTAACCCCATACTTTTCTATACTTAATAAGTATAGGTTGGAGACTTTTGAAGACTAGAAGGCAAAGCTTGGGAATCTACTCTCTCAAGACAAAGTATGTTCCTCATATATCTGAGGGCATAGTAGTATTTTCTTATTTTCTATCTTTAAGACTTAATGTGTATTTCTTTTAAATGTAAAGGACGTGTCCCTAAGATTATTTATGTCATGTATTTAAGTTGGCTTGTGAAGACGAGATCATTCCTTAGCTTTTATGAAAGATGTTCCTTTTATTATTTCATTCCTGAAAAGTTTTAAATTCCGCACTACTTTTCATGTCTTATGTAATGAAGGATAGCTAAGGCTTGTACAAAACCTCCGAAAGGTCAAGTACGCAATTGTTCCGACCCATGGGTGCTCCCTTCTTCTAGGGGGTACTTTCGGGTCGTGACAGAAACACAAGTATCAATATGTTGTAGTCCTCTTAATCCTATAAAAATTTACTTATATTAGTTTAGTAATGATATTCCTTTGCCATGTACATCATAGAAGCTTCTCCGCGTACGTCACATGTGAAAATTAAATGTCAATCTTGCAACATGCTTTATGAGATTTTATTTGTATTTTGAGTTTTGATAATGTAACATAAACTATAGCAAAAAAGCATCTGGTCCTCATATTTCGACATATAGGATAGGTCGATTGAGTGCAATTTTAGAGCTCTAGTAGGAACAGTAATTGGTGGGAACTGCAGCAGAGGCGCCAGTAATCCTCGACCAATGGCATGCTCATAGGTTTTTGTATCTCTAATAAAAAGAACATGTTGACAAGATGAAAACCTAATTTTTGTACTAAGATTTTACATACAACAGCAAAATCATTTTTGAAGGAAGAATGTTATTCATATTCAACAAGGGACCTGATTGAGTGTTACAATGTCTTTAATTACATTAGTGAGTCTAGTATTTTGTGCTCTTACATTGCATATCTACTACTCTGATATAAAGGATGGTAAATTGTTTCTTGTTTCATTGTCTTGAGATTTGATTATGCGGTTAGAGTTAGTTGAGGTGTATTTTTGAAGTCTATATTAGCTAGGGTTGGTTGATATAGTGGGCAATAGTGTTATTATTTTGTGTTTTTTAATAGATTTGTTATAAGGTGTGTTTCAATAAGACATTAATCCTTTATAAGTACTCAAGTCTGTATTTACATTTTTGCTTGAAATTAGTGGAGATTTGAAGAAGTATGTGTGACAGGTCATGATTTTTTTTTTCTTGAGCAAGGAGGTTTCCACGTAAACATATTTGTTCTTACTTCATTTAGACTTCTAATTTCAATACTCTTTAACTGATTTAGTCAAGGGACCTGGTCCCATGACTTGTGATGAACTTTTAAATCCAACATTTTCAATCATAACTTGTACTTTTTATAAGGTTAACACCTAGAGAGGATCCTGCTTAGATGGTTGCTCCACTAAATATCAAATAAGGTCAGTCAACCACCATTATTCCTGCTTCCATGGACAATACAATAGGCGGAGAAGGACTCATATGCATGATTTCAATATGGCTGAGGATAGTGAATTATGGTACATCATTCTGGATGGACCACATGTAACCATTAAGGAAGTCAAGGAAGAGAAAATTACCATATTTTTTCCTAGTACACGAAGGGAATACAACAAAGTTTATTGCAATAAGATTGAAAAGTGCTGCAAAGCAAATAAGTTGCTCATCTATGGAATAGGACCTTATGAATACAACAAATCTCTACATGTGAATTTGCTAAACAGATCTTGGAAAGATTGAGGACGTCTCATGAAGTAATGAGTAAATCAAAGGGTACAAAGTGGACATGCTCGCAACTGAGTACAAAAACTACACATTGAAGGAAACTGAAACCATTCAAGAAATGAACACCAATTCACCTCCATCAAAAAAAAAAAGTTGCACTATTTTGGAGAAATGATTAATTCAAGTAAACAAGTGATAAAAATTATCAAGATACTTCCCAAGTCTTGGGAAATCAAGGTTTATGCTATCACTGAAGCTAGAGATCTTGAAACTCTCTCTATGGATAAGTTGATTGGGAATTTGAATACCCGTGAACTCAACAAGAAACATAGCAAACCTAAGAAGGAACTAAAGGGAAAAATCTTGGCCCTCTAAGCTGCTCATGGAGAGTTAACTGAAGGAGATGAAGATAAGGCCTACCTTATCGATGGTTTCATAAGGTTGTAAGAAGAAATTGAGG
Organism: Solanum sitiens; assembly: GCA_016801875.1. Lineage (NCBI taxonomy): Eukaryota > Viridiplantae > Streptophyta > Magnoliopsida > Solanales > Solanaceae > Solanum > Solanum sitiens. Next base: position 53,333 of record JABWTJ010000969.1, read on the forward strand.
GTTTATGAAAAGAGAAAGTCAAAGTAGATCCGCAAATGGAAATCATCTTCGTCACAAATATGAAAAACTAGGTCACTTCATCAGATATTATCCAATGAAAAATATTGAGTACATGGACGACATCAAAATTTGTGGTGGTGAGGATAAACAGAGAGATGGGTCCCATACAAGTCCAAAAGAAGAGAGGTTTTTGCATTATATTGTCAAAAAGGCTTTTTCTGCTTGGGGAGACTCATCAAGTGAATTGGATGAACTGGAGCACCTAGAAGATGATTCAATGGTGGCTATGGAGGATGACAAATATTCCTTCAATTCACTCTTTCTTCTCATGGAAAATTCAAAAAAAAATATGAGGATGAAGAGGTAACACTTCTTGACATTAAGTAAAATATTATTATTATTCTCTCAAGAAACTAAAAGGCTTAGTTAATGTCTTGATTGACTAACATTGTGAGCTCATTACCACAATCGATTTCTTAAGAGACATTGTTGGTATCTTAGAAAATGAGAAAGATTCATTAACTTCTCAAATCTCAGAACTGGGAAAAACTGGTTTTATTAAGTGTTGTAAACACAACCATCAAGGAGAAATTAAAGAAAACTCTTGAACCTTAATAAAAGGGAAATAGTGAGGAAACTAGACTGCAACTAGAACTTCAAGAATCCTCTAAAGAAGTATGAATTGAATCTGGCTATATATTTATAAAGAAATGTTTAGTTATAAAAGAACTTGATCCGGGAGGAGATATCATTGGCAAAGGTCTAGGGTGTAAAAAGTCAGATCCCCCATACAATTCCTAGAGTAAATATGTGTCTGTATCTGACAATATATTATGTACTCAGTGTAGATGAAATAGAAACCTTAAGAAATACTGTCAAGCCTAGATAAAGACTAAGAAAAACTTTTCAAACTATGATAAATAGAAGAGAGTTTAGAAGGGGATTTGGTCCTGCTTCTAACGTTAAGAAAGTCAAATTGTCGGGTTGAACTAAGTGAAATCTCTGATTGCACCCTTATCTTCATTTTTTGAACTCAAACTTAAGTGGGTTCTCAAAACTAACAAATGATCTTATTGTAAAAGAGAGTACAAGGTAGTAGTCATTATTGGTTTATGGATAGTGATGGGTCTAAGAATTAGAACTCATCTGGGGGTTTTAGATCATTAATTAGTGTCCTCAATGTCATTTTACATCCAATGGTTAATTTATTTATTTTTTTGCTTAAGGACAAGGCAAGGACAAATACATACAAAAAGAAGCCAAAAATCATTTAAAAAAATCAAACGAAGTGTGAAGTTGATTCTCTCTAAAGGCATGTGGTGACTCAACAAAAGTTTCAGACATCAACAAAAATGACAAAGTCTTCTACGGAAAAGCTCAAGGCAGGTCGGTGAGAAGAAGGAGAAAAAAATAACTCGCCAAACTTTGTCAGCAAGGTGAAAAGTACTCGCCAAAAGTGACAGAACAACTTAACTATAATATAGAAAAGAAAGGCGATCAAAGATAACAGTTGGTGACTCATCAAACATGAACAATGAGGATCATCGGGCCACCAACTATAGTTCAAACACCTAAAGCATTAAACGAAGGAAGAAAAGGCAAGAAGAAGTACTAGTCGGCGACTCGCAGAGTAAGCCCACGACTCGCCGAGTGAGTCGGTGACTCACCAAGTGATTCTGCAACTTGTCAAGCTGAATATATCACCAACTGGGTCAGGAAATGAAATTTTGGTTGAGATTAGGGAAAGTATAAATAGCTGAGAGGAAAGAAAAAACTCTACCATACACTTTCTGAAATTATAGTACAGAAGAACATTCTAAGATTTTTTTGTTGACATTGTTTTTGGTATAATTTCTGTCAATTCCAGTATGATTAGCTAAAAACCCTCTTCTAGGGGTATGTAATTAAATTTGTGTACTTGTTAATTTAGTAGAACTTTGTTTATTGCTCTATTTTACATTAGTTTTCATGGATTGAAACTAATTGTTATGTGTTAATTCATGAATTAAGGTTGCAAACTTGGTTGTACTTTAGATCTTCATGTATTTCGTAAACAATGTTACATTAAGTGGATGATTAGTTTGATGCTTGCATTTAAGATTTTAATTCCTTGTTTGCTTGAAAAAAGGAATTTAGAGTTTCACGTGTAAAGGTTAGATTTGGTTGAAAGAGAAAACATAATTTATGTTGTAGGCATTGGACTGTTGAGTAGATTCTACATGGGAGGCTTTGAAAAGAGCTCCTATGATAAGCATGTTTTTATTGAGAATGCAATGTTGTGTCTTTGAAAATAATCTAGCCTATCCATGGGCAGCTAATGTTATTGAGCAATCATATCGATCTATTATTTGACATCAATACCCACTTCCACACACGCTTAGATTGAAACTCCACTAGCAAAACACTCAATTTAATCTACTTTAGACAAAATTGGTCACTAAATCATCTTGAATTGATATTTGGAGTTATCCAACTTTGTTTATGTTGAACACTTGTTACTATCACACAACAATATATTAGATCTCAATTAGAACTCATAGCTTAGGTAATTATATTACTAAAGTTCACCTACTTGTTAAATTATTATACGAGTAATATGAGTGTTTTCAAAATGGCGCCATTGTCGAGGAGTGGTGCATAAATTTTTTTACTGATTTAGTTGTAGTAGAACACTCTTACCATTTTTTTTGTTGGTGTTATCTTGATAGGTGACAATATGTGTGTCATTTGGAGCAATGCTGCTAGACAGAATGGACAGAATGATGATCTTGCGAATTGAAATGATGTAAATCTTAACACACTAGGGAGTGGGGGATGTAACACCTCTAAAACGACTTAGGTGAAGCTAGATCCAAACATGTTTTCCATGAGGTTTTAAAGTCCTAAAATGGTTTATAATGATGTTTTGAGGTAGTGTCTAAAGTTTGGTGTTGTTTGGAGGTCAAACAACCACGACGTTCGAAATATTTGCCTTGAGACGTGCTTGTATGTTTAGGTGTGCCTTTGCATATATTACGTATTAATTTTGGTTGAAATTGATGTGAGACATTCCTAACATGTATAAGAGTGTATTTGATTTGGAAACATCCTATAATGACTCCCCAAGGGCCAACTTAATCTTGTGAGCAAAAGCTGTCAAAACCATCCCAACCAACGAGAGGCAATCAACGCCCAGTAGGTCAGTCGACGCCCCGACGATGGAAGGCATAGGTTGAAACTTAGATTGTGGAGATTAATATCCCAAGTTTGGAGTCTTTGATCCAATCAACGGCTTGCCAGCACGGCCCGTCGATGGGTCTACGCCTCGTTAACTGGAACCGTGGATTGACACCTGCAGATTTTCTGCATATGTCTCGGCTAAGCTTGGGCAATTTGGGAATTTCACTTAATGTTCTAAAAGTTATTTGGTTGGTTTATTAAGGGTATAATGGGTATTTTAAGTAGTTTTATAAGACTAGAACCCCTAACCAAGTCATTATTCAAAATCAAAACCCCAAACCCAAAGAAAAACTCTCTAGAACACTATTGAAGCTTGAAGGGAGATTGGAGATTGGAGCTTGATTTCTCCATAAATTTTCATTAAATTTCGTGTCTTAGAATGAATTAAGGTATGGTTTTCATACTTGAATCTCTTTTCTTCAAGGATCCAAACTTCAAAGGTGATTTTCCAAGACTTTCTCAAAGTATGAATTTCTAAATTGAAATCTAGCCATGGGTTCTTACATAAAACATATTGAATCAATGAGTTATGATTGAATTGATGTTAATTTGATGATTTTAGACTAAAAACTCCATGAACCCATGCAAATCATGAATTCCTTATTTTGGTCATATTATGGGTGATTTGATCATGCCTCAATTGTATTGGATTCTTGTGTAGTTTGATTTAGGCTATTCAATTATGTAAGAAGCATGTTATAATTGTATATAGGCAGTCCTAAATTGATGAATTCATATTGTATTATCTTGGATCATTGTATATTGTGATTATTGAATTGAATTGGTGATCATGGCTATTGGTAAGAGCCTTTGTATATTGGATTGGTTGATTTGGATATGGATTGGAGTTGTTGAGATTGGAATGGCGGTATATTGACCTAAATTTCTCTATATTGTGTAGTATAGGTATTTCAATTATCATTCTTGGTATGGTCCACTTATGGTGGCAGTGCTTATATGTTATACTTGTGAACAATGTGGTCTCATCGGCATTACTTTATGAATTGTGAAACAATGTGTCCTTGTCGATATTACTTTATGAAATATGATGCTATTATGTTATAACTTGGATACGTGATCATTATGAAGGTCTATATGGATTAGTTGTATATGTGAAGTCAAAGTATGTGTTCTTCTAAGTGATTATATGTGATCATGATAGGCTATAGTGATGTCTTCATGTGTGTATGCTTGAAGTTGAAGTGTGAATCTTCCTAGTTAACTATATTAGTCTTATTATGAACTAGGATGATGTTTGTATAGGAATGTGTAGGGTGACTTGTAGTATGCTTAGTTTACCCTATATGCAACTTGAATGATATTGTACATGTGTTAAGATGATAATGAAGTGTGTCATGTTTTGGTAGACCTATGTCCCTTACTTGATACATTATAACGACCCTTAAAATGAAATAGGTCAAACTAGAGCTTCACATGTGCTTCATGAGTTAATAATATATTAAAATAGTGTATTTTATCATTAGAAGTCAGTTTGTGAAGTTTGGGGGTGTTTGGAAGTCAAACGTCCAAGATGTCCGGAAACTAGTCGAAGTTGAACTAGTGTGTCGTAGTGTTTTGTAGTGAAGTTTTGGGGGATGGTTTGAGGGTGACTTTTAGTGTCAATGGTTCCTATGCATAGACTGACATGTAAACGATCGAAACGTCCAAGAACGACGCCCCGGGGACCAGCTTAAGGGTCCCCGAGGAGGACCCAAACATGGGCCATTGAAGCTGCCAGGCAGCCTAGAATTGGAAGCTGCTGCGCGACGCGCAGCCAGCACTTGGTGTGCAATTTTGGGCCTGGGACGCGGGGCCAATACGCACTCTACTGTCCCAAATGAATTTCCTGAACCAAGATCAGGAAATGACCTCGCGACGCGCAGCCAAGTCCCAGATTCGGTGGTTTTATTGAGTTTTAGCTACTGCCTTAGGGGCTATTTTATGATGGATTATTGGATAAATTATGAATAGGTGGTAAAGGCTTGGATGAAGGGTAAATTATTCTATCTTGGTTAAGTTATGTTGAAGTAACTCTTGAGTGGTATGATGGACCTTTGGTGGCGGTGTTTACTTGATGTATATGAACTTATATGTGTATTGTGGAAATGGCCTTGAAGGCATGATATGTGATGTGAGGAGATGATTTTGATATGTGTATGTATGATTTGTGTTAGAAGGTTGAAATGAGTATCTGGAAGGGTTTATGTCTAAATGAAGTATGTGTTTGATATGTGAATTATGATAATGTGTAAATTGTGATAAATGTGGGTATGAGCATGTCTAGAAATCAATGTTATGAATGATGATCATTATGTAAAAGGTGTGCTCACATGTACTCACACACACACACTTGAATGCATGAATGAAGTCAATGAATGAAAATGGGGTATTGTAGGGTAGACACTCTTCGTGAGTAGAGATGAAGTGTCCAGAACATCCCTACTATTCCTAAGTATGAAAAGGGGGGATTTTGGGGTGGACACTCTTCGTGAGTTGAGATGAAGTGTTTAGTAGCAACCTTACTATTCCCGATGAGCTTTTCACATATAGGTTGGAGTTTGGATACCTTTCGTGAGTTTAAAAGGGGTGTTCAATAGTTATCTCTTAACCTATAGTCACTGAATGTTTAAGACTCCGTGGGGGAGTTATGCTTAGCACCGAGAGGATTTGAAGAAGGTTTGGGTACACTTCGTGATTCGAGATGTTGTGTCCAATGTACCCCTTGAGATGGATGCTCCCCGTTAGTAGAGAGTGAGTTACTTAGTATCAATCTCCTTATCCCTTAACTATGCGCCCATGTAGGTGTAGCTATTGGAGAATCAATGTAAAGGCTAAAGAATATGACCCTACCTTAGGCAAGTAGGGATCCCTCATCCGGTAAGGGTAGTAACGCGATTCCATGTCAAGCTCTCATGGTCTATGTCAGTTAAAGCTAGCCCCCACAAATGTATGTAAATGAACTAAGTGTTCTTAAGGGTGTACTACTTAGGGTAGGTGGTGGAATGGGACGCTACCTATCCATTGCACAAGTAGACATTTGGAGGGAGTCTTGGTGTGTCCTTATATAAAATGTATGAATGGGTCATGATATGATGCAAATGAAAGTATGCATGTTGATATAATGTTAAGGAAGCATGTTGAGATTATGTTTTTCATGATGAAAGTTATTTATGTGATGAATGTGATGTGCCTAGTCTAAGGTAATTCCTAAGGAACACTAAGTGAAAGTAGTAGTATGGGATGCTACTTTCACATTGAACTAAGTGTGACTTGGGAGTTGTCTTGGAGGATGGTTCTTATGTGAACTTCCTAAATATATGTATGTTATTATAGTGTCTTTGATATTGAATGGTGACTTGTATAAATGAAATGAAGTATGCTTATCCTAGTAATCTTAAGGATCTGTTGAGTAGGTATTGAGGAGGTTGTATGGGAGATCTCCTTATGTCTTACCTAGGGGAGTCTTTGGACAATTTAGGATAGGAGTAGTTCATGTGAAATTTTGGGCTTACTGTAAGCATGTTCCTATGTTAAGAAAATTTGAAGTTTTACCTTATATGTTAAATGATAATACTATATGATGTTTTGTAACTTAATTCATGAAGGTTTTTACCAAAATAGGATGACTTGTATGTTTGTTCTAAATTGTCCCTTTTTGCATGATTTTGCATAATGCCATACTTAGTACAATGTTTGTACTAACCCCATACTTTTCTATACTATATAATTATAGGTTGGAAGCAAGTGGATGTTTTGAAGTCAAGCTTGGATCGACTCTCTCAAGACTAAGTGTGTCCTCATATATTCGAGGGCATAGTCTTTATTTCTTCAGTTCTTCTTTAAGACTTATTATGTATTTTCTTTCAATGTAAAGGGCAGTGTCCCTAAGATATTTATGTCGTGTCTTAAGTTGGCTTGAGACGGTGAGACTATCCTTAGTATTTATAAAAGATGTTTTCCTTATTATTATTTATCGTGAAAATTTTTAAATTCCGCACTTCTTTTCATGTCATATGTAATGAATGATAGATAAGAGGCTAGAACAAGACCTTCAAATGGTCAAGTACACCTTGTTCCGACCTAACGGTTGCCCTAACTTCTAGGGTGTACTTGCGGGTCGTTACAATAAAGAATGTGAATATGAATCCTTGACTTAGTAGGCTAAAGCACCTTTGTCATGAATGTGTATGTATGATTGAAATGTAAACTTGAACATAGTTAAGAGGGTCATTTATGTGGAACCTTCTAGAAAGGAGGTTATGATATCCTTGAAGTTGAAAGTCGTTACGGTATCCTTGTTGTGTGAATGATGGGCTTAGGGGTGGTTGGCTGGAACGGCATGAAATATTCCTTAGGAAATTCATTGACCTATCCTAGTAATTATTGTAAGGCAGCCCTAGTAGACCCTCTTTGCTAAGGTGTATTATGATTTGGTTATGACTAAGATGTGGTACCTCTTCATAGGCTCCTTTATTGAATTACTCTATGAGAACAAAGGCTAGAACCGACAGAATATGCTTGGGGAGTGACTCTTCTTTAGATGAGACTAGAGTACGAAGAAACCCTCGATATTCCTTAACCATGTGCCTACATGGGATGTGTCCTAGTTCTACCATTGGCAAGTAGAACACCCTCCATCGGAGTAGGGAAGACTTCGGATTCAATGACTAGCTAGTATGTTTTATGTCGGTTGTTGCATATTCTCATCATGTGGGATACATGCTAGTGTTGGATGAGTACTATGAAGTTTAGGTAGTGGAATGTGACGCTATCTAGACATTGCACGAGTAGGCTTTGAAAATGTTAGTGTGTAGGTTCCTTAGGTCTTCTCCAAGACCATTATGTGAAAGTCCTTGATTGTTGAATGTCTCCTAAATGACTTAATGAATATAATGACTTAAGGTTAAATGTATGTTAAAAAGTACTTACCTAGAGTAGCTTAGAGGATTGCTTAGGTAGGCTTGGAGAGGGTGTATGGGCGGTCTCTTCATCTATTACTTAGGTGAGTCTTAGAGTAACTTTAGGTAGGGCTTTAATTGAATATAGTGAATAATCTTATCTTAGGAATACTTGAGGATGTCTTAGATGTGTGTGAAGGGGTTATATAGGCGGCCGCTTCATGTCTCACTCAAGTGAGCCTTAGGAGGGCTCATATTTATGTGATCTTAAGTGATGATATGATATATGGTGTGATGTGACTATATGTATTTATGTTGACTTGTAAGTGACTTTATACTTGTCTTATGAAGTTTTACTCAAAAAGAGCATATTTTATACAAATGTCCTTTTAGCATGGTTTTAATTGCATGTCAACATACTTAGTGCATTCTAAAGTACTAATTCCATATATTTTGTCTATCTCTAAAGGTGTAGGTTACATTTGAGAGGAGTATTGAAGTGGACGCTTGGATTAGTATCCATTCAAGCAAAGTTGGGGTATGTCCTCAATAGATTCGAGGACATCATTATGTTTAGTTTTCTTATTGAAAGTATTGTAATAGACTTAGATATTTCTATATGTTGATGAATGGGTCGTGTCCCAAGATATTCGTGTGTCTAAGATGGTGACTTTGAGACTTAGTCTTTCCTTATGATTTTCTATAAAAGGGATATTTGAAGTATTTATTATTTCGTGTGAAAAGTTTTAATTCCGCACTACTTTTCATACATATATGCAATGAATGATGTCAAAGGGCTTGTACAAGACCTCCGAGAGGTCAAGTACGCCGTGCCACGATTCGAGGGAATACCATATCTTCTAGGGTATACTTTTGGGTCGTGACACGGGAGCCATCGGTTACCCCCACCTATTGTTCATTCTATATTTCATGTGACTGGAACCATTATCAAACTAATCCAAATTAAGGGAACATTTGGGGTGTAGCTCTTAAAGATCCCCATGACAACATTCACAACTTTGTGGATGTATGTGGCCCATTTACTTTAAATAATATCACTTAAGAGTCCATTTGGATGAGGTTTTTTCTTTTCTCTCTAATGGGGAAGTATTAAAATGGTTGGTTGAATTATCAAAGGACTCAATTACTTCATGGGTAGAGCTAGATGAGGCGTTCCTTGAGACATTCTTTCCTCCTTCGAGAATGTTGATGCTTCGGGATATCATTCAAAATTCTATGCGGGTTGATGTTGAACCAATCCATGAGACATGGTTGAGGTTCCAAAAATGGTGTTACAATGTCCTAATCACGAGTTTCCAGATAAAGTGCTTATGTAATACTTTCACCGCAGTCTTGATATCGTGAACAAGGGGATAGTCGATCAACTCATTTGCAGTGGAATCATGCGACAACAATTTGAGGTAGCTTTAGTTTTGCGTAATAAGATGAATAAGATTAATTGTGCATGTCATACAAGGGAAGATCAAGTGTCTCCTCTTAATGTGGGTTTGACTGACCAACAACTAGAGAAGAACCAAGAGTGTGATGAGAACTTGGCAAAAAGGATGACTCAACTTGCCTTGTCATCAAATCATGTCATGCGGGTGAATTCAAGTTGGTGAATATGGTTAATGTTGGTAGTAGGTTAATTTTTCGGGTGTTGGGTTAGATAAATTTGAGATTTCTTGTGGTTATTGAATATATTTTTTGTGGGTGAAGCCTGAGTATCCTGAATTCATCAAGATAGCTTGAGTTTTCCAATGGATAGATTGGGTGACGATAATATTAAGAGTAAATAATCATTTTGTTGTTAATTATTGAAATTGGGAGAAAATCTGACTACCCAAGGTGATTGTGTGTTGTGAGTTACCTAGAAATTATGGTAATGTTATTGATAATTGATCATTTATTAGTTGTTGCAATCGAATTTTGAGAAATAGGTTGAAGGGCTGTGAAATACCTATTTGAAAAGCTCAATCGAGCTCAGCAAAGTTATGTGGAAAATCACCATGTTAGTCTTACCTCTCCCTATATTTGAGAATTGTTGATGTGCTTATTTTCACTTTCTATAAGTTCCCTTTAGCTCGTTGAATGCCCTTGGAAATTCGCCTATCTGATAAGTAGCTCGTCTTGTTTGCTTGTAATGTGATCAAATGACCCAACCCCTTTCAGAGAGCCTGCACTGGATGGCTAAACTTTTTTGGCGACTTGCCTACCAAGTTGGTGAGCTTCAAGATAGGCTCAGTTCTAAGCTTTTTATATTATTATTTTTAAAAATCCTTCACCCGATCTATGATTTGGGATGTCGTGCAATGCAGGTATTGCCCAACCAAAGCTACTAGTTACCTAGAGGCTTCTCAAGAATATTCTCATCCACCCTAAAAAGACAATGGGGAATTGTGATCTTATAGCCTAGTGGCATACCGCATCCCACTCCACACACTTCTGGGTGTTAGTGAAAAGGCTTAGAAAAGGTTGTTGCAAAGACACTGTGAGGGGAAAGCAAAAGGTTTAGGAGCCTACAATTGAAGAGAATAGCTCTGGTAATGATTCTATTGACTTCACATTAATTGAGAGCGAATAGGCGGCTGAGAGGGTTCTAAAACCTATCTATGGGCCTGAAGTGAAGTCTCGGCCTACCCAAAGGAAATGTTTTGAAATGCGCTCCAAGAAAATTCATGACCCATATACCAATATCTTACCTCGGGTAGCTCCAATTGTTTCCCCGGTGCTACGAACAGATTGAATCCAATGGAGGAGAACTACATTAGAGGAGATAAGGTTGTCTACTGATGGAGTCATGGATAGATATTCAGTTGTTTGGGATCCTAATTGTTACAATGGGTTTGAGAAGTTCACACAAGCTAGGACATTGTATGTGCTCACTTGGGTCTAAGAGTACTTTCAGGATTATGATCAGGTACTCCTAAAGAAGATAAAGGGGGTTGTTTACAAACCGATCGATGAAGTTGAAGTTTGTAAAAAGAAAGTCCATTGTTCGGCCAAAGTGATTAATGATGTGCTTAACTATGGATCAAGGGACTCTAGTTCATACAATGGGAATATTAATAATCCTATTGATGAGTTAAGAGGGTGGCTTACCCCATTGTTAGTTGAAGCTACCCCTCCTTGGATTGCGGATGCAGTTCAAATTGAGAAACAAATCTTAAATGTGGTGGCTCGATATAGGCTCAGCTTTATCAGTAAAACATCGATGCCTTCGTAGAATGATTCGATCCTCCAACATCCCAATGCTATATTGTTTGGACGCATTATTTCTAGAAAGGGTATGTGCCTCGATTCTATAATCATTGAGGAGATTCTCTTGAGAGAATCTCAGCAATAGACCTCTTTTTGTTCCAGTTTTGGTTACCCAGTTGTGCGAGTTAGATTGGGTGCCATTTGTGAGGCTACTTATATGAGTATTACTCTTGACTTCTCTAGTGAACTCCGACAGATAGAGTTGGATTATTTGAAAAATGATGCGGCTAAGAGGAAGCCACCACCAGTTAATACTACTCCGGAGGTGGATCCTGCTACCTTGGAGGTTGATCCTTCACTTTCTCTCCTACTACAAAGCCCTCTAGTATAGATAGGCCCTACACCTACACTTCTACTGCACCTATATCTTCATCTAGGCCACCTTTGACACATGCCTTAGTTTATCGAATGGGTAACCTTGCTCATTCGGCTAATTTTAGAGTCTCTTGTTTTGAGAGAGGGGGAGAGACAGAGGGTTCCATGATATGATCGTCACAACCATTGAGGGTGTTTTCCCCCTCTTGGGGATGAGGTAGCAGATGAGTTATGAGTCCTCCTTTTGGATTCATTTAGGGCTTTATTTTAATAGATTTAGTGTCCTCAAATGCATATTTTGTGCCAATAACTAATGTAAATCCTTGAATTTCAGGTATTTGGATTGAGGAACAAAGCATGGACACTAATGAGCAAAAAGGAACAAGGCAGCTGAAAGAACAAAGTAAAGAAGGCCTGAGGCCTATAACACTATAATACCAAGGAAGCTGAAAGAACAAAGTAACGGTCACTATAACACCATTCCCCGACATTTAAAACTTCACCTTTGGATATTATGATATTATTTGAAAATTTTAGTTAAGTTAAATTTTTCCCTTGGTAGTTATAGTGCCATTTACTTAATTTGTAGATTTTTTTATAATTGTTTGTGTGTTGAAATAGGAAGAATGAGTGTAAATAGTAACTGTGAACAAATGGATCACCTTCCGTTAGAAGTGATGAGGTTCAGGAATGGCATCCTAACATTCAAAAAATTAGAAGGTGAGAAAATTCAAGAGTCGTGGATGAGGTTTAAAGCATTACTAATGCAATGTCAAAATCATGGGATTACCAAGCTAGTTTTACTGGAATACTTCTATAGGAGTCTTTGTCCTGGGAACGAAAGATTGGTTGATCAACTTATACCGGGTTGTCTTTTACGACAACCCTATGTTGTGGTAGCCCAAGTCCTTGATCACATGATTGAGGCCAACCAAGAAGCAGAAAGGGATTTCAACTTAGCCAATTTTTTAACTCAGCTGAACGAGTTAACCCAAAAGGTTGTGGAGTTTGGAGTCAAGGATAAAAAGAAGAATCGATATAGTCCTTCTCATGAGTGAACAAAGATTAAGAACAATGAGGAGGGACAGATCGAAGCAATGCTCACACTCATTCTCCAAAAGGTAAATCAGCAAGATATGGTGATGGAAGAGCTGAAAGAGAATGTCGAAGTGCTAAATCAGATGATTGTCTCTCACTCCAGATCTATCCAGCTAATCGAAACCCTCATGGGTCAAGTATTATCTCATCTCTTCCCAAAACAACAAGAGGGGTTGCCTAGTGATACTACAGTAAATCCCAAGAATGAGGTTTGAGTGTGCACTTGGTTCATGACGATGTTAACTAAAGCGCTTTTTGGGAGGCAACCAAAGTTTTTATATGCTTATTTTTTAAATTTGAAATAATTGTGTGTTGATCGAGTAAATTAAAGTGTGAAAAGTGTTTAAAAAGTGTAGCTTGGCGAGCTAAAGGTCCCATCGACGTATCGCTAAAGAGGTTGGTGTGCCCCACTGGAACTGCCATTTTACCTAAGATAGTTTGAAATTGGGGTCTGTAACACTCGACAAGCCCAAGAGTAACTTGGTGAATCGCCAACCAGGTCGGTAATCACAATCTAGTCCGTCGTTTAGAAGCCCAACTTTACTGGAAGTCCTGTAAACTCGGCGAGGTAAGTGACCACTCGGTGTGTCACCAAGTAGGTCGGCAAGCACGACTAATGTTATCGAATGGGCGAGAACTAGAAAGTTTTTTAAAAGGCGAAAGCTTTAAACTTCCAACTCTTTCATTTTCGTTCACTTATAATCTTCCAAATTTTGCACCTATTTAGTATTTTCATAATCTTTGCTTCCTATAGTATTTTAGTCGTTGATTTGTGCTTAGAGTTGGATTACTTTGCTGCCTAGAATTTTAGTCTTTATTAATCAGCATATAAGGTTGGTTTTTCAGAACCCCGAGTTTACTTTTATCAAAATTGTACTCTTATGCAACTAATTTTTTCGTACTTTTGTTTGTTGGGCCTATCTAATAGGTTTAGGGTGTTTGAGTTCCTATTTCAATTTGATAATCTTACCCATAATGGTTTTAATGTTGAATTCCTATAATTCTTGTGCCTCAAAATGAATTAAATTTTGTGGGGTTGTGCTTGCATGTTTTTGGGTATAATTGGGTGAAGTCTAAGTAACTCGTAATTGTGCCAAATGTCATAATTGTTCCAGTGATACAGTGGGTGACGTCGTTCTTAAGGGTAAAAAGTCATCAAATGGCCAAATTTGTCCAATCAGCACACCCTGTTGACTGAGTTTGGAAACCCTCCGCTCGGTAGAGGAGCGTGAGAGAGTTGAGTGTGCTTCTGCGGAGGTGATATCCTTGAAAGTTGATATAGTGACTTTGAGGAAATACTCATACGATCTTAAGTATATGGATATACTATGATATCGGGCGAGGTGCCCTTCCCAACGTTCAAGTGACTAGGCCTCCTTCTGTCCAAATATATATGAGGTTGCTTGCTGCGACAGGGTTGTTGGTGAGGTTGATGAGGATTTTGAAACTCCTGAGGTGGATGAGGAAGAGTTTGTGAGAGATAAGTAGAGGATAGAGGACACTTATGGAGTTTTGTAGGACTTGGAGGACACATTCATGCAGGTTTCTTTGGAGCATTCTCTGAGGAGATCTCCGCCATTGGTCCCAGTGGAACCTATTCTTCAGACTCCACTCCTCTCTTTTATGCTTCGGGGACTAATGCCTAAGTTGATGATGCCTCTTTTGATAACTTGATTGGGTCCTCACCTTATCCTTATTTTATGCTATTTTATCTCACATTGAGGACAACGTTGTTTTCTATCTGGTGGGGTGAGCACACTAGCTAGTGCCTAGCTCTTTTGTTTCTATATATTGCTTTGATTTTCATTTAGGTTGTATTAAATATTATTTTATTATTTTGGTTTAGTTGTATATATATAGTTTATTGTTGGTTGTTGGTTTTGAAATTTTATGATGCTTATTTTCCTTCTTTATTACCCCAAAATGGTTGTGATTGGTTTAACTGATTAAAACCTTGCACACTTATTGTGAACATTTGAGAATCGATCATGATCAATATTGATATTTTGGATAGTGTTTTTGATGAGCAGTACTTTTGTGTTGGTTCTATGAGGAAACTCAAATTGCATGACTCTTGTGTAAGTTTCTAGCATCTCATTATGACTAATTGTGTATCGATTGTGAAACTTTCAATGGTCATTTCATGCAAGCTTAAGTTTGTAGAATTATGCACAATAATTGTGTTTGAAGTGCCTTGTGTGGTGAAGATTACTTGAAAGGCATGTGCGTGGATTCCTAAGTTGGAGTGTGGTACAAAACAAGGAAAGAATCCAATTGAAAGATAAGTCTGAGACTCATTTTTGGTTCTTGTGGCAAAAAGATGGAACCCCTCCATACAAAAAGAAAGAAAAAAAGAAAATTAAATGAAAAAGTGTGTCACCAATTGAAATTTTGATTTTTATAGTGTGTGATTGAATAAAAAATGTTTCCAATGAGTCAAATAAGAAAATAATATTGTGAAAAATGAGGTTGAGTTTTTATATCAAAGGAAGAAAGAAAATGATAAGAGATGAAGTTAGAACAACAATGTTTCTAAAAGAAGAAGTCGCTAAACCAAATTAATCATATTTTTACGTTTTACGCTCTGCCCTATTACAAGCTTTATAAAGACCTTTATGGTTTTTCTAAATCTAGATGATGTTATGATTAAAAATTATGGCCAAATCTATGGGTTGAGACATTCATGCATTTCTCTTTGACAGTGCAAGAGTTTGTGTTGATTCCTAACTTTATTATTGTTGTTCTTTGTTAGAGCATGGAATAGTATTTTATTGTTAAGGAACTTTAAATGCTTTTGTTGAAGCATAGCTTTTTATTATGAGTGATCATTCATGAACTTGAACTTAGATTGATTCTAGCTAATCATCATTTGAGCCTTTTTGTGCATAATTGAAAATTGCATATACTTGAAGTTAGCTTTGTGATAACACTTGCATGTTGGCTCACCAGAAGAAATGGTGGTAGATACCATGTTGAATTGATTTAATTCTTGAGTTATTTAAGAAAAGAACAAAAGATTAAGCCGGGTTGTTGATGACTCAGAAAACTTGGACTCGTTTGAGGTTTTTTCATTCAATAATTAGTGTCCTTAATATCATTTAATGTCCATATCTGATGGTTAGCAATTGTTTTGTATCAGTGAAGGCTTAAGAACAAGGAAAGAATAAATACATGTAAAAAGAAGCCAAAAAAACATAGTATATAAAGTGCGAAGTTGGTACTCCCTTACGGCTCTTGGTGACTCATCAAAAATGTGACCTTGCCAAATATGAAAAACTATTCTAGTGAAAAGCTCGAGGAAGTTCGGTCATAAGAAGGAGAAAAAATCGACTCACCAAACTCTATCGGTGATAAGTAAAGTACACGCCAAAAGTAATTGAAAAGTTGAGCTAAAATTGAGATTAAAAAGGTGACGCAGGTGATAATCAGCAACTCACTGAACATGAACAGTGAGGTCCATCAGACTCGCCAACTGTGGTACAAATACTTGAAGCTTGAAGCTTGAAATCAAGGAAGAAAAGACGAGAAGAAGTATTAGTCGATGACTCGCCAAGTGAGTTGGCGAGCTAGACTAATATCGCCGACTGGGTCACGAAATAAAATTTTGTTTGAGATTGGGAAAAGTATTAATAACTGAGAGGAAACAGAAAATTCATCTTACACTTTGAACATTCTACAATTTTGTATGTTAAGAAATCTTGTAGTCTATTTTAGTTGAATTTGGAGTTGGGTTTCTTCTATTTTGAAGTTTTAATTTAACAATTCAAATGGCTGACACAGGTTTTGGTATAATTTATGTTACTTCCAATATGATTAGCTAAATCCCCAATTTTAGGGGTGTGCCATTGAAGTCGTATATTGTTTAATTTAGTAGAATTCTATGTATTGCTCTATTTTACACTAGTTTAGATGGATTCAAACTGATCATCATGTGTTAATTCATAAATTGCGGTTGTAAACTTGGTTCTACATTAGATCTTCATGTATTGCTTGAAATAGGTTACATGAAGTGGATGGTACTTTGATGCTTGCATATTATATTTGCATTCCTTGTTTGCTTGAAAAAAAAGAACTTTGGGGTTTCACTTCTAATGGCTAGATATTTTTGAAAGATAATATACATGTTAAGCCAATGGATTTTTTAGTAGACTTTACATGGGAGGCTTCAAATAGAACTCCTATGATAAACATGTTGTTATTGAGAAAAATAATGTTGTGTTTGAGATTAACCTATCTTATCCATGGACAGCTAATATTATTGAGCAATCGCATCAATCCATTATTTGAAACCCATACTCACTTCCACACACTCTTAGACTGTCTATCCACTTGCAAAACACTTGGTTTAATTTACTCTTGTCAAAATTGGTTACTAAATCATCTTAATTTGACATTTAAAGCTATCCAACTTTGTTTATGTTGAACACTTATTACTATCTCACTACAATACATTAGAACAAAATTTATCTTTGTAATTAAATTCTTACATATGCCACTCCTGTGGGACTCGATCCCACCTCATACATTGCGTAATTATATTCCTAATGATTGTCTACTGATTCAACTAATGTACATGTAATCTAAGATTTATTAGATAGTGAATATTCTAAGCATATGACACGCAAAACTACCTCAATGAACTTCGGGGGGGAGGTGCCTATTTTGAAAATGGAAAGAAGGGAGTGTTAGAAACGTCTCTGATCATTCTATAGAATATGTATACTGTATGAGTGTATTGAAGTATAGTCTACTCAATATGTATCACTTTTGTATGTCACAAAGTGAGAATGCAAATTTGTGGCACCGAACATGTCAATGACTTTCTACTCAACAAACTTGTCTCAAAGGACCATACATGTGGGGTACCAACGATTAAAATTGTAGACATCAAATTTTTTTATGGATGTGACAAAGACAAATAAAGAAAGTCTTCATTCAAATAAAAGAAGCAAGTCTTCACTACCAGGCCTTTTAAATTACTCCATGTAGACCTATAAAGGTTCAAACAGCACATTGGTGATTGTAGATATTTTCTAAAGAATTGGTTTCCCATGTGGAATAAAGAAAACATTCTTGAGAACACCTATGGTATGAAAATTCTAAAAGGGGTGCATAATTTCAAGTGAAATACATACACCATTCTTTAAAAAACCCGTAGTATGAAAACTCTGAAATGGATGCCTAATTTTAAGTGAAATACAGACACCATTCTTTCTCTCGTATGAATTACTTTACCGAATTTACCTTTGCCCTATTACAAATGGGATGTGTTATGTAGAATATCAGTACTTATTGACACCCTTATTGTGATACTTAAATCTACCTTGTCTAGGACGATACCCACCACAACAAAGATGAGAATTGAGGTTGACTTAGTTAAATCTCTAAATACAAAGTTTATTGTTGAATATAAATTCAGAAGTCATGCTAGAAACCTTGATCAGAAGGTTGAGTATAAATCGCAAAATGAAAGGTCATCTTTCAGAAAATGTAGATTAGGCCAACTGAATGCATCTAGGAATCATGGGAAATAAGGGAATAATGTTTTACCCAATATAATAGCAACAACAATAAGAAAAGGAAGCAAGGCGTCTCTACAAATTAGAGAAACGTATTAACTCATGAGGTTGATATTGGGATGTCAATGATGAAGACCACGGAAGACACTCAAAAGGCATTAATGGAAACATGTAGATAAAATTATAGGAAGGGTAAGGATAAGAATATTCTCTTTCATCAGCAAACTCAAAACAAAACTGGAATTAGCAACCTATTCCAAAATAAGAACCACGAAGAGGGTTATGGCAGCCTATAAAGTAGAAAAATGTACAAATAACTAGAAAGAAATAAGGCAATGGAAATCAGCAACCCACATGACAACCAGAAAAGAAATCAAGAATAAGAGTTCCTTCAAAGTCAGATCATCATGATTTAATTATATTGGAGAAACAACAAAGGATAATTCTAGGGAAACTAAAGACAAACATCAACACAACCTAAAGTCTAGGAGAAACAAAAGAACCACCATTATTATCCTGGGAGAAAATTGATAAATAGATGCAGTCTTACCAAATGTTATATGCACACCAATATTCTCATGACTTCTGAGATTGATTACTCGAATACTTTTTCATACCTTAGACCTATCAGTATAAGAAATGTCATCACTAAAGTCATTGCACAAAATATTTAACTCTAAATTTTCCAATGTTCTTTGTACAAAAATTGAACTCTCCATATTAAAGGGATATTCATAGAATAAACATATAACTAGCCCAAAAGATCATCAATGATACCAATAAACCTAATTTAAGGGGCAGTGTGGTTAAGAAACTACACCTAACAAAAGTGTATGATAGAGTTTCATGTCAATTTTTTGCCTAGTTAAGAAGAACTTTGTCACTAGAACAACATGTTTATAACTACATATCCGTTAATCAGTATAAATTGACTGTCACTCTAAAAAGTATCTCATTCAAGGGGATCCTCTAATGCCATCTTTGTTCATCCTTAGTATAGAGGTACTCGCATAAATAAAGAATAATTTGTTAATCTCTACCAATTATATTATCTTCTACATGAATTCTAACAATCCTTAGGTTAACTATCTTTCTTTTGTTGCTGATACCATAATGATAGGAAAAGGACTATGACTCTAGATATAACTAGGAGAAAGTTTTTGATCAATTGATTATCAATAACAAAATTTGTTTTGCCATGAGCTCTAAAACTACTCTTATTTCCACTAACAGATCTCTATCAAATATCTTGGAATTATTCTCATCATATGTAAAAAGGGATCAAATAATGGCATACCAAGCTCTTATCTTCTAATGGCAAGGCTATAACGATCAGACATGTTCTGTTGGTTCCCCTATCCATATATTAGTTATTGTTACCCTTCCTAATTTTACCTTAGACTTGATAGAAGATTTCATTGTCGAATATGATTAAGATAGCATAGATATATTTCATTGGGCCTCTTTGAATAACTAAATTCTTATTAAGAAGGCAGTATTGATTTTAGGGCTTTGGCAAAATATTTTTAAAGCTTTCGATCACAACTAAATAGTGGTGGTCTATAAGAATTTGTAGCGGTTTGGAATTATAAATAGTGTTGGAATAATCACCTTGTCACTATCCCTCACACTCTCAAACTTGGAAGTATATATACCAGTAAGGAAAACATTGACCTTAACATAAAGTTTGATGTTCTTTAGGAATATATAAAGGAGATAATAGATGAATGCATGTGAGGCATACATATATAGTGTATTTGTGTAAAGTGTTTATTTATTTGTTGGGTTGTGTGAGAAATATAAAAATATCTAGTAAAATTGGATGATACATACCTTTGAATAAACAAAATGAGTTGCAAGGCCAGATGCAATCATTTCAGAGCCAATTATTTTTGCCCCTGTTAATCCTAAGTATTCTCCTGTATATATGTAAGATTGATTGAGTGATTACAAATAATTCAATCACATTAATAAAAAAGTGAAAATGATCGATTACCAAAATGACCAGGTAATCTTGAAAGAAAATAAGATGCCCCAACATCTGGATAATGTCCAAATGATGCTTCTGGCATGGCAAATACCTATTTATAAACAAATAAATAAATAATTGTTAAAACTAAAGGATCTTTTTATCACTAAATATTCAAACATTAATCTCACCGTATTTTCAGTTACAATACGGAATTTCGCATTCATAGAAAGACCAGCACCTCCTCCCATTACAGCTCCATTGATAAGGAAAACCTTCATGCATGCATGCATACATCTTTAATAATTGAAAATAATTTATTCATATATAGGATACTACTGATGCATAAAACTTACAACTGGTTTTTTGTATGTCGCCACCAAATAATCCAAAGTTAGCTGATTTTTGTAAAAATCCTTAACACAATACAAGTCTCCTAATATAACACATCATCAACACAGACAATTTTAGTTTCAAATCAACTAAAAAAAATTCATATATATATAATCAAATAAAAACTACACCAACCTTGCATCCCTGCTTCTGGATAACATTTTATCTAGCCTTATTTATTTGTATTGGTCCATCAAAAAAACATAGGGAAAACTAACGTAGCCCCTCAATTTTTCTACCATCAAATTAGGTTAACCTTTAGACAGGGTTGGGTTTGATAATATATTTTGATCAAATTTAATAATAATTTTTCAAAATAGATTTCATGTTTGTTTTTTTATAAAAACAAAACTACATGTGCATCAATTTTTTGGTATAGATCCAATCAACTCATTTAGTAGAGAACATAGGGACAACCCGATCCTATCTATGAATGTTCTACTTAAAATCAGATTTTTTTTCATTTACATCCTACCCACCATTTATAGCATCTTGATCTTGAAATGTTCTTTCATTGGAGGTTGAGGGACAGAGTCTTCTTTTAAGTACAGAGTAACCAACCATTAATAACAGTGACTGATGATGGAAAACACACCACCAATCCCATTAGCAGTGCATGAAATGGTAATCCCAATCGCAGTGAATGTTAACTCCAGTATTGTGAAGCCTAACATTACTTAAAGATGAGAGCTAATACAAAATATTGTGAAAATTGTTCCACTCTAGTGGGCACTTCATATGAAAATAACTCACTTGCTCATCTCTAGACACTTTTATCACTAATTGTCTATGTGAGACTCATATTGTTTCTGTTCTCACTTTTAGGGAAAGCTAAATGATGGATTAAAGCGGAACTATCCAACTATATAACTTCACAAGTTGGCTTAACTCATAGATTAATCACAATGTTCATTCCATTGGGAAAGACAACTAAACTAACAAGTAATATTTTGGATTTCCGACAAAGCAAAAGAGAAGTCTTGCCTTAGAATGGGAAAATTTTAAGATATTGTTGCTCAGTTGTCCTCACCATAATAGAAATAAGGAATTTCAACATCATACTTTTATTTTTTTTATTTTTATTTTTACCTTTTTTCACTTTTTGTTTTTAAAATTTTTCAGTTTCCTTTTTTTGTTTTAATTTTTCTTTTTACCTTTTTTTCTCTTTTTGTTTTCTCTTCATCGGCGGCAACTCAGCTCCACCACCAAGTCGCCTCTCTCATCAGCTTCCCACCATTAATCTAATTTTCATCCTCAAATCACAAATTTTTCATGTTAGATCAATTTCTCATTAGTGTGAAAAATTAACATTAGCTTAAAATCTAAAATCAAGAGGATCAAAATTTAGTGTCATTAATGGAGAAATTTAGTAACCCTTGAATAAAATTTATAAGTTTCCTTAGTTCTATTATTATGACTCAATCACCGTATATAATTATCACGCCGTCAATCGCCATCCAATGCGTTCATTTTTAAAGTTGATAAGCTCTCAATAATTTTAACCAAAATTTAAAACTCACTTTGAAAATTCAAATTTTAAAGTCTCAAAATATTGAATTCTGACACTTTTTTTTGTGTTCATCACTAATTTTCCATGCAACACATTCATTACATATCCTACCAAACAACATCAAAGGGTAAATCTCTTTACCATTAATCGATCCTTTTATAAAAAATATTGTTTTTGTAAGCAAGAATCATGATGAATTTTCAGTTGATGTTAAGAATGTTTATGAAGAAAATTTCACTCAATAGTTTCAAAATTAAAGTTTGCTTTGTTAGTTTGAAAAAATCATTTGATCAGAGTAAAGAAAAAAAGGAGCAAGAAAGGGAAGAGAAGAGAAAGAGAAGAAGGACAATATAAAAGGAAAAGTAGAATAAAGAAAAATAATTATTTTTAAATTTTTAAAAAGGTAAATTACGTTGTACGCGCATGCCACTTACTTTTTGATACAAATCTGGCTGTGAGTTTTTAAGGGGTATATATTATACTTTTAAAATTTCCAGGAGGTATAGGACCCTCGTGAAGTATAAGTGTGTAGTTGAAATTCGACAGTAGATTAGGGGGCTTTTGGCTATTTTCTCTACTCTAAATAATGATGTTTTGTCTATCGTTGGAAATACTTTGTGCTGTGAACACCTAATTTTTGACATGTTTAATTACTCCTACAATGTATATAATAAGGTTATTTTTCTTATTAATGCATTTCTATTTATTTTATGTTATTTTTATTAAATTTTTTTTTACTTGAAAATGTTTGAATTTTATGTCAATGAGCTAATTTTTCTTTTGGGTTTGGATGATTAAAATCTGATGAATGAGTTTTCTTCAAAAGAAATAAAATCAAATGATCTATTTTCTTTTATTAAATTAATGAATTAAAGAAAATGGGGGGCCCTTAAAAGGACAATGAAGTCATTTGCAATAGTCTTCTCTTAGAAAAGAAAAAGAAAAAAAGAAAAAGAAGATTTTCCATTGGCTCTTTTGGGTGGCTCATTGGGGAGAACAAGAGTGCTTATTGAGAAGAAAAAAAGTTTCATTGGAAAGAAAAAATGTTCAAGCATGCATTGGGTGTTTAGTTTTCAAGAAAATAACATTATTTCATTTTTCTTAATCTATTTAAACTCTTATCTTCTTTCATTTTTGAGGGGATTATAAACACACAAAAAAATAGATAGAGAAAAAAAAAAGAAGAACAAAATTGCAAGAGAAAAAAATATAAGAAAAAATCTTCTTCTTAAAAAAAATATTTCATCTTTGGTGGTCTTTGGAATTTAAATAAGTTTGCTTCCACATTTTGCTTGTCATCAACTTTAGGTATTTCTTTTTACATTTCACAATGTAATCTTGAATTAATGTTATGTTCTTTTTATAGTTTGTTTAAGTTGATTGTAGTAAGTTTGTTTTGATTTAGTTAAGTCTATTATGATTCCTATGCGATTTTGTTTATTATATACATGCATATTTATTACTAATCATGTTTAGTTAAATTTTACCTTTAGTAAGTAGTCTCTTGTTTTTTGCCAAAATAAAAAATAAAAAATATAACGATCACAATTTTTTAGGTTCTGATAACTTTCTATTTGAAAAACGAAATTAAAATAAAAATAAAAATGTAAAACTGATCATTTTTACAAAAGGATTTAATCTGGTCATTTTTGCAACAAAAGTAAAATGTAAATCTGGTTATTTCTGCAAAAAATGTAAATATGGTTATTTCTGCAAAAAATATAAACCTGGTTATGTCTGGAAAAAAAATATAAATCTTGTTATTTTCTGCAAAAAATATAAATCCGATTATTTCTGCAAAAAATGTAAATCTGGTTATTTCTGTAAAAAAAAAGAAAAAAAAGGTAAATATGGTCTTCTTTTTTTCAAAAAAATAAAATAAAATTCTCTTAAATAAATATTTGAATTGACTGTTAAAATAAAAACACAAATTTGGCTAATTTGACTTAGTAATCTAAACAACTAGATAAATTTTGCTATTTTTTGCAATCTTCTTTCAAATAAGTCAATGTGGTCATTTTGTATAAAATAAAATTTTACTAAATTGGTTATTTCTTAAATTTTATCAATATAATAAAAAAAAGAATTTAAAACTAGTATATCATTAGTTTAAAAGAGTGTTTAATTATAATTTTGTAAAAGATTTTTTTTCCTTTTGTTGTCATTGTCTAGTAGTAAAACTTAATTGTCTATTTGTTTTCTTTTTGGTAAATATATATATATATATATATATATATATATATATATATATATATATATATATATATATATATATATATATATATATATATATATATATATATATATATATATAAAATACAATCATTTTTTTTTATTCATTTTTATCATTATTTTAAAGAAAAATTTGAGTAATTAATTATCGTTTTTTAAAAAAAAAAAAAAACTTCAAATACCATCATGTGTTCGGTTACGATGCTTGGTGTGTATTCTTTTCTTAAAAAAAAGGGTCTTGTGTGCGGTTACGCTCCTAGGCCAATCAATTTTTAAAAAAAAATAGTAATCAATACAAATTTTCCCCTTTTATCCAAAAAAAAAAATATTTTAGCCAAATATAAGTTAATAAAGCGACCGTGCTAGAACCACGGGACTCGGGGGTGCCTCATACCTTCCCTCCGGTCAATAAAATTCCTTGCCCAATCTCTGTTTTTCGTAGAAAAAAAAAGAGTTTTTTTTATATTTTAAACTAGGAACTATTTGGTGACTTGAACACCTAAAAAAAACTCAATTCCAAGTGGCGACTCTAGAAAAAAATATATATATATATATATATGTATATATATATATTTTAAAACCCGTCATATCCTCAACCATTGTTAAAAAAAAAACGGAAGAGGTGTGACATATATTATACTTTTAAAATTTTCAGGTGGTATAGGCCCATCATGAAGTATAAGTGTGTAGTTGAAATTCGACAGGGGGCTTTTGGCTATTTTCTCTACTCTAAATAATGATATTTTGTCTATAGATGGAAACACTTTATTCTTCTTGATTAATCAATCATTGTTGTGACTTGAAGTGGAAATAAAGCATAATTTTTACCTTTTTTGATGGCTACTTCTTAAGATGTTTGCATGTTTTGATTATAAATATTCATATTTGATGTTCTGGTCAATGTTTTATTCAGATTCATCCTCTTATGAATTCGTTATGATTTGCAACTGCTATCAAGTCTATATCCTCTTTTAGATGTGGACAGTTCATAACCCTATCTTTAGATTCACTGTTACTTTTCATAATACTTAGGTGTTTAGTTTGTTTATTGTTTTAATAGTTTTATTAGTAATCTAAACAACTAGATAAATTTTGCTATTTTTTTTGCAATCTTCTTTCAAATAAGTCAATGTGGTCATTTTGCATAAAATAAAATATTACTAAATTGATTATTTCTTAAATTTTATCAATATAATAAAAAAAAAAGAATTTAAAACTAGTATATCATTAGTTTAAAAGAGTGTTTAATTATAATTTTGTAAAAGATTTTTTTTTCTTTTGTTGTCATTGTCTAGTAGTAAAACTTAATTGTCTATTTGTATTCTTTTTGGTAAATATATATATATATATATATATATATATATATATATATATATATATATATAACAAAAAAAATACAATCATTTTCT
Organism: Solanum sitiens; assembly: GCA_016801875.1. Taxonomy (NCBI): domain Eukaryota; kingdom Viridiplantae; phylum Streptophyta; class Magnoliopsida; order Solanales; family Solanaceae; genus Solanum; species Solanum sitiens. The sequence continues at coordinate 79,156 of JABWTJ010000969.1, forward strand.
TTTATTCATTTTTATCATTATTTTAAAGAAAAATTTGAGTAATTAATTATCGTTTAAAAAAAAAAAACTTCAAATACCATCATGTGTTCGGTTACGATCCTTGGTGTGTATTCTTTTCTTTAAAAAAAAGGGTCTTGTGTGCGGTTACGCTCCTAGGCCAATCAATTTTTTTAAAGAAAATAATAATTAATACAAATTTTCCCTTTTATCCAAAAAAAAATATATATATTTTAGCCAAATATAAGTTAATAAAGCGACTGTGCTAGAACCACGGGACTCGGGGGTGCCTCATAGCTTCCCTCCGGTCAAAGAATTCCTTGCCCAATATCTGTTTTTCGTAGATAAAAAAAGAGTTTTTTTTATATTTTAAACTAGGAACTATTTGGTGACTTGAAACACCTAAAAAAAACACAATTCCAAGTGGTGACTCTAAAAAAAATAATATATATATATATATTTTAAAACCCGTCATATCCTCAACCATTGTTACAAAAATAAACGAAAGAGGTGTGATAGATCTGGCGACTCTGCTAGGGACTTTCTTTTAGAATTCGAGCTTTGTACATTAACTATTTTTGTTTTTGGCTATTTTGTTTATTTGGATAAATTTTATGTTTGGATGCTAATTGTGTTATTTCAGTAATTTATTGTTTTGATATTATATTATATATAAATTATTTTCTCTCGCATACCCTCTGAGTCTCTGTAATTTTGTATACACTGTGTGTGCGGATACGCTCCACATGACTTCTGTCTAGGTTTAATCGGTGTGCGGTTACGCTCCAGATTCTAGGTTGTCACACATGTTTGGCGGGGTAGGACCACCAGTTAAGCCGGAATAGCTCTGCTACCGGTACGCTGGACCTCCCCGACTCGAGTTGTCCGCTCGAGTAAGCCAGTCTAGACACCTTCATAAATGCAAAACCTAGATAAAACGTCACTGGTATGCTGTTTTTTTTTCTTTCATCATGTGTATTTGACCTAGCGAAATCTAAGATAGGTACTCATGCTAGACCAAAATGTTCATTTTATGTGCTATGTAAAAATAGTTAGTTTAGAAGGCCTTGACATTGTTGACCATCTTCAAAATAGCTTTGTGAGTTTAATTTTATTTTATCTTATTTTTTAAAAAATAAAAGGGGTAGTCTTCCCAAGACAAGTTTTTCTTTTATGAACTATGCACACCTGATTCTCACTAAAAAGAGATACGTAGGCATCCCTTCTCGGGTTCGATGTTTGTAAAAATTGGTGTTTTATTTTATTTTATTTTATTTTTAAAAAAACAATTTTTTTTACTTTTCTTTCTTCACTCTGTTAGAGTTTGTCATAAAAACCTTTATTAGATTCTATTTAAAGGTACAAATGGCAACATCGACCAAAGGACAAGGTTCAAAAAGGCCTAGAAGCGAAGAAATCCAGAGTTCATGATCGTAGATACTATACCAAAAGATTTATGGCAATGGTGGACATACATGGGAAGTCATGAGAAAAAAAGAGTAAAAGAACACTTGGGGCATCTAATGCATCTTATGGAGATTGATCCTAGAAGGAATGTGATCGAGGCATTGATTCCTTTTTGGGATCCCAAAAATAATGTATTCATTTTTCTGACTTTGAAATGACACCAACTTTGGAAGAAATTGCCGGCTTCATGGGGAAGGGGTCTACTATTCGAGGTGCTGATCTACGTAATAAAAGACTCATAATTCCGAAACATGTTGATGCCAAAAAATTCCTGGAACTCCTCAAGATTAATCAAATAGAGAAAGAGAGTTTGAAAAATGGGTGGGTCTCATTGGACTTTCTATACCAGAGATACAGCCAAACGGATGAATTCAAGAACTATCGAAACCAGTTGAGTAACCAAGGGGGTGAAGACACTTGGAAGGCAAATGGATGTTTTGCCTTTATGGTCGCATTTTTAGGGCTCACTATTTTACCCAAAAGGGACAAGCATATTGACATTCGTCTAGCTGGTGTGGTGAAGGCGTTGACCATAATGAAAAGTCCAACTATTATTCCTATGATCCTGGCAGATATGTTTCGTGCATTGACTAAATGTTTAAGTGGGGAAATGTACTTTGAAGGCTGTAATATTTTGCTCCAAATATGGTTTTTGGAACACCTTTATCACCATGATCGTGCGCCTAGGTTTACTCCAGATTGGTGTAACTATGTTTCCTCCCATAAGGAAAGGGAAGCAAATATTGATTTTCAAAAGAAATCATAGCGTGTGAAGAAAAACTTTCGGTGATCACATCTGATGAAATAGTGTGGAATTATTACTGGTTCCCAGCTAAGGATATCATTTGCATGTCTAGTGGTATCTCATTTCTTGTGTTGATTGGTCTTAGAGGTTTTCAACCATATGCCCCACTTCGGGTTATGCGTCAACTAGCCAAAGTTCAAGAAATCTCACCCAATGATGATATGGGTAGGTTTGCATATGACACTCCACCAGGTTTTGCTTTTAATAGCGAAGATATTATGAAGATTTGGTACGGGAGTATAATTTCTGAGCTAAGTGAAATGGTTGTGGAGCAACATAAAGGAAAGGTGGTTCCTGGGTACCTATCGTGTTTTCATGATCCAATGACATTTGGTGACACACCCGAAGGATCCAGCAGAAAAAAAAGAGATCAACACATTATAAGACACTTGAAAAAAGAGTTGGAGAAGGCCAAAGCAACCATTGCATGGCAAGAAGGACAGGTCCAAAGAGGAAGAAATTACAAGTTAGAGTTGTAAGATATGGAAGGAGAATTGAAGCATGCAGAGGAAAGATTAGCCCGGTTGGAGGAAGAATTGGATAGTAGAATCCACTTGGCACGACAGATAAAAAAGGAGCAGAGTTTTGAGATCTCTCGATTGAAGAGGGACTTAGTGGCATCCGAAGAGGTTGTGCACTATCAAAAGGGAGAACTTAAGTGGCATAAGGAAAAATTCGAGAAAGAAAGGTCGTGTTGGATGCATCAGTTAGAAGAATGTAAGAGAAAAATCATCCATTATGTTGATATCGAAGAGGGGCAAATACAACTGATCATTGAGAGAGCAACATTTCGCCATCAACTTGAAGCAGCAGAAGGGGCGAGAGGCCCTCTTGAGGAATAATCTTGGTGATCATCAGGCTTGGTTAAATGACTGTCATCAAAACATGGGAAGGGCTATAGTTCAAGTTCATCAACTGGCAGAGCAAACCTCCTATGTTATTAAAAATCAGCGCCGTATAAATGATCAAGAAGTGGCTGAGCAAGCACGGACCATTGTTCCCCATCTGCCGAAGGTGTTCCTAAATTTGTATGAGACGTTGGGAGGAAAAAGAAAGCCCCAAGAAAGTGATGAAGATTGAAGAGAAGTTTTTAGTTGTTTTTTTTTGTTTGTTCGTTTCATTTTGTTTGTTGAAAGACTTGGTGTTTCAGTTTAAAATTTGGTGTTCAAGGATATTATGTTGATCCGGGTTGTGTTTAAACCTTTTGATTTTGTTGTTTTCTTGAAGTTTTGGCGAATGAATGAAAGAATTTTCTTTCTCACTATTCCAAATTAATCTTTTTGAGTTATCTAAATTTTTGAACTATGTAATGATCTGATTCATGCAGTAAAATGATACGTAGGCAACCTCCAAAGGGTCAGATCAGAATTTCTTTTTTCAAAACTTTTTCTTTTTCCAAAAAAAGAAAAAAGGGGACAATAAGCAAAGCAAAGATGGGATGAAACAATGGCCTTCTGAACCCATGTTACTATGTGATTAATAAATGTGTGATTGATTTATAAAATTATCTAACCCCTAACAAGTTTGTTCATTTCACATCAACTCTAGTTAGCTTTCGGTGGTTGGTTTGTGGTAAACTGGCAGAGCACCCGTACTTTACCAGGTCTAAGGTAAGAGCGTCAATGACAACCAATACTGAAACTATGGTGAATCCAGTGGATACTCCAATTGATTGAACAACAAGAGAGACAGTCACTGTTGAAGAAAATCGGACATTGAGTCATATTATGGCACAGTTGTGGCAAGCCTGGGCCAATGGACAAGAACCACCAACGTCTATTCCTAGTTTTCCTGAGATCACTAGTATCCAATCTTCATCTTCTCAGGTCCTAATATCATACCCTTTTTTCCCTCCAGCGTATGGTCCATTTGATAATTGTGGGGCCGGGCCATCAACAACCCGCCCTCAAGGCATGTCATTCAGGAATAATCCAACTGTCACAACAGCTGCACCGGTCTATACTCTCCCACAACCAACTGTGACGCAGAGAGCAGCTCAAGAGGGACAGTTCACCACTCATCCAGAGCAGTACTATACTCTTGGGATAGCATTTGGGGGCCCTAACTCTGTACAATTCGGCTCCCCCATTGATGTTGAGAGGCCCACTCCAGACTCAGAGCAAGAAGAAATGTTGAAAAAAATGAAAAGCATCGAGCAACACATGAAGAGCATGCAAGGGTTAGGAGGGCACAAAAGTGTCGCATTCAAAGACTTGTGTATGTTCCCAAATGTCCACCTGCCACCTGGGTTCAACACCCCTAAGTTTGACAAGTATGATGGGCACGGTGATCTCATAGCCCACCTTAAGAGATAATGCAATCAACTTCAGGGTGCAGGGGTAAAGAAGAATTACTCATGGCTTATTTTGGTGAGAGCCTGACTGGTGTTGCCTCAGAATTGTTTATAGACCAAGATATCTCCCACTGGCACATATGGGATGATATGGCTCAAGATTTTGTTAGACAATTTCAGTACAATGTCAACATTATGCCAGATCGCAATACACTCTCCAATACAAGAAAGAAGCCAAGTGAAAGCTTCAGAGAATATGCTATCAAATGGAGGGAACAAGCAGCCCGAGTCAAGCCCCCATTAAATGAGCAAGAATTGGTTGACATCTTCATAGAGGCTCAAGATGCTGACTACTTCCACCACCTCACAGCCGCCATGGGAAGACCGTTTCACACAGTAATCAAAATTGGGGAAATGGTCGAAAGTGGTCTCAAAACAGGAAGGATCGTGAGCCAGGCAGCAATCAAAGCTACCACACAGGCCATTCAAGGTGGTTCAGCAAGTTTCGGAAATCGTAAAATTAAAGAGGAAGTTATTTCACTGGCATGAGGGTCAAGGGGAGCTCAGAGAAAGTCTAATTGTCCTTACCCATCAGTTCAAGGACAACCTAGCTATTATCAGCATTACTACCCTTATGCCCCTCAATATCCAGTATCTCCATCTGCATACACAGTTTTGAATGCTCAGTCATATGTGCATCCTCCCAATCGCCCGCATTTTTGGGCCCCATCTCAAGGAAACCTTCGCCCATAACGGCCACCCTATCAGGTCCCTTACAACTCTCCTCTTATGAAGATTATGCTCAAGATCAAGCACAGAAAAGGAAATTCACTCCATTGGGAGAGTCGTACTCTAGCTTGTTTCAAAAGTTATGAAAGATAGGAGTCATTGAGTGTATCCCACCATATCGTCTGAATCCAAATGCTCCAGGTTTCCAAGCCAATGAAAGATGTGAATACCATTCAGGGGCCCCAGGACAAAGCACTGATAGTTATTGGAACTTGAAGGGAGCGATAGAGAAGCTAATCAATCATGGAGTTGTTGTTGTGACAGATGATCAAAACACTCTCAATGTGACCAATAACCCACTTCCAGCTCAAAACAACTTAGTGGGTATGGTTTGTGATGATCAAGAGTACAAACTCCTCAGCAAAATGGGAAAGTTGTTTAGGAAGATCGAAGAAGAAAACAAGTCAATGAAAAGTTTAGAACCAGTTGCATCTCTGAGTGTGGAAGGTGTCAATCTTGACACCAAAGTCTTGCGCGTCCCGGGGGTTTCAAAAGGGATTGAAGTTCGAGCAGATATGCCAAAGTTGTATGTATCAAAAGGCTTTTCATTAACACAACAGGACCAAAGTTGTTTGACCAAGTTGAAAGCGCCTATCTTTGTTAAGCCCGTTCAACAGCTTTCGGTAACTAATTCAAAGGCTGTCCCTTGGAACTATAACAAAACCGTAGTGGTTTATCAAGGAAAGGAGATTGTCAAAGAAGTTGATAAAGCAGGAGGTTTGACACATTCTGGAAGATGTTATTCTCCAAAAGAATTAAGAAAAGGGAAGATGACTGAAAATATCCAAGTGCCACTAAAGAAAGTAGTTACTGAGGAAGAAAGTGTAGAATTTCTAAAAAGGCTTAAGGTTCCAGATTACTCTGTCGTGGAATAATTGAAGAAGACGCCTGCACAGATTTCACTATTGTCTCTACTTTTGCACTCAAAAGAACATCGTCTTGTGTTGAATAAGGTTTTGAATGAAGCGCATGTGCCAAAAGAGACCACAGCAAATCAGTTGAAGAATATGACCAAGCGCGTCTTTGAGTCAAACGTCATCACTTTCACTAATGATGAGTTGCCCAAGGAGGGAGCTGGACACAACAAAGCTTTGCATCTTACAGTGACATGTGAAGGTTACTATGTAAAGAGGGTCATGATAGATGGAGGGTCAGGGATAGACATATGTCCTCTTTCTACGCTGCAAAGCTTGAAAGTTAACCTTGACAGAATTCACCCCAGTAATGTATTTGTGCGAGCTTATGACGGCTCAAGGAGGGATACCATTGGTGAAATCAAGTTAAACATGACAATTGGGCCAGTGGGCTTTATGATTGTGTTCCAAGTAATGGATATGGAAACATCTTATAATTTTCTACTAGGGAGGCCATGGATCCACATGGCTCGAGCCGTTCCATCAACTCTACATCAAGTTGTCAAGTTTGAATAAAACAATCAGGAAATCATTGTTCATGGGGAAGATGATTCACCTATTTACAGAGATCCATCCGTCCCATACATTGAGGCAAAAGAAGGATGTGATTCCATTGTTTTCCAGTCTTTTGAGGTTGTATCAGTCGATCGCTTTAAAGAAGGAGAATCTATCATCCAATCATGTCTCTCTTCTTCCGCTTCAATGGTAGCAACGACAATGCTCAAATATGGTTATCAACCCAGTAAAGGTTTGGGAGTATATTCGCAAGGAATCGTGGATCCCATTACTCTCTTAGGAAACCAAGGCACCTCTGGCCTCGGATACAAACAAAGCAAGAGAAATGGAGATAAGGCTAAGAACCACAAAAGGATTCATTGGGCGTTGCCACAACCGATTCCCCATATTTCTCATTCTTTTATCAAACCTCAGGGTCCAGAATTGAAAGCTTCATTCACTCTTGAAGACATTGAAGAAGTTATTGAGGATCTCAGTCAGTTGTTTTGTGAAGTAAATATGGTCCAAGTTGGTGAAGGTACAAGTCATGCCAATGTGCAGCTCGTGGGCTCAGGTGTTGAGCTAAGCAATTGGGAAGCCACTCCTTTGCCCATAAGGAAGGAGTCGTGGTAGTTTGTTTTGCTACTCTTTTTTATTTTGTTATTGTCAGGGTTGTGATCCGAATAGTTCAAATTATTTTGTTATTGTCAATCCTTCTGTCCCTTTTTTATTTCAATGAAATGAAATTCCAGTTTCATAGTAAATTTTGTCTTTTTTCCCTCCCTTAATTCTTATTCACTATTTTTCAGTTCTGTAAATGTCGGCTTTGATAACATGACATGCATGCGGAATTCACTTCCAGATTTCAAAGAGTTGTTTATTCTTGAATCACCAAGTCAAGAGGTTGAATATGATAAAGAAGAGGCTTTTAGGGAAATTAATAGGGAACTGGAACAGTTTGAGCACAAACCTAAGCCTAATCTTAGTGAAACTGAGACAATCAATTTGGGAAGTTCTGAGGATGTTAAGGAAATAAAAATAAGTTTACATATCAATCAGGAAATTAGAGAGGCCATAATACAACTTTTGTTTGAATAAAAAGATGTGTTTGTTTGGTCTTATGATGACATGCCAGGTTTGAGTGTTGATTTAGTTGTTCATAAGTTGCCCGTTTATCCTGATTTTCCACCCGTCCAATAGAAAAGAAGGAAATTCAAACCGGACGTGAGTGAAAAAATCAAGGAAGAAATAATGAAACAACTGAATGCAAATGTGATCCAAGCTATTTGTTACACTACTTGGTTGGCAAATGTTGTTCCTGTGCCGAAAAAGAATGGAAAGACAAGAGTTTGTGTTAACTATCGGGATTTGAACAAGGCTAGTCCAAAAGACAACTTTCCATTGCCAAATATCCACATCCTAGTTGATAATTGTGCAAAACACGAGATGCAATCTTTTGTGGACTGTTATGCAGGGTATCATCAAATCTTGATGGATGAAAAGGACGCTGAGAAAACTGCTTTCACCACTCCATGGGGGACTTATTGCTACAGGGTCATGCCATTTGGTCTTTAAAATGTTGGGGTGACTTATATGAGGGCTATGACCAGCATGTTCCATGATATGATGCATAAAGAAATTGAAGTATATGTCGACGACGTAATCATCAAGTCTAAAACACAAGTTGATCATGTGCAAGATCTGAGAAAATTCTTGGAAAGAGTGCGAAGATATGACCTCAAGCTTAATCCAGCAAAATGTGCATTCGGAGTTCCATCTGGAAAACTTCTGGGTTTTATTGTCAGTAGAAGGGGAATAGAATTGGATCCCTTCAAAATAAAAGCCATTCGAGATTTGCCACCTCCGAAAAATAAGAACGAAGTTATGAGTCTACTTGCGATGTTGAACTACATCAGCAGGTTTATTGCTCAACTCACAACCACCTGTGAGCCCATTTTCAAACTTCTGAAGAAGGATGCTGTTGTCAGATGAACAGAAGATTGTCAACGAGCTTTTGAAAAAATCAAGGAGTATTTGTCTAATCTTCCCGTGTTGGTACCGCCTGAACCAGATAGGCCTCTCTTTCTATATCTTGCAGTAATAGATAATTCCTTTGGGTGTGTTCTCGGTCAACATGATGCCACAGGAAGGAAGGAGCAGGCTAACTACTACTTGAGCAAGAAATTCACTAGTTATGAGGTCAAGTACACCCTTTTGGAAAGGACATGTAGCTCCCTAACTTGGGTAGCTCAAAAGTTAAGGCATTACTTATTGTCCTACACAACTTACCTCATATCAAGGATGGATCCTCTGAAGTACATCTTTCAGAAGCCAATGCCAACTGGCAGACTCGCGAAATGGCAAATTTTTCTCACTGAATTTGACATTATATATGTCACTCGCACTGCAATGAAAGCCCAAGCTTTGGTAGACCATTTGGCAGAGAACCCAGTCAATGGTGATTACGAACCGTTGGATACATATTTTCAGATGAAGAGATTAACTCAATTCAGGAAGTAGGTTCAGATGGAAATCAAGCCTGGCAATTGTACTTTGATCGAGCAACCAACGCAAAAGGAACAGGGATTGGGGCAATTCTAATATCGCCCACAGGTACCCTGCAACAGCTCGACTTCGTTTCTTTTGTACAAATAACACGACTGAGTATCAAGCTTGCATCATGGGTCTAAATATGGCAATAGATTTGGGTGTGCAAGAATTAATTCTGTTGGAAGATTCTGATTTGCTTATCCGACAAGCTCAAGGCGAATGGAAAACTCGAGACCTCAAGCTTCTTCCATACAGACAATGTGTGGAAGATCTTAGCAAAAGGTTCAGGTCCATCAAGTTTAGATACATCCCCAGGTTTCATAATGATTTGGCTGATGCCTTGGCTACTTTGGCCTCAATGCTTCCATATCCTAGAAATACTTACATCACCCCATTGGAGATTCAAGTTCGGGACCAACATGGTTATTGTAATACAGTGGAAGCAGAACCAGATGGTGAGCCATGGTACTCAGACATCAAGAATTTTTTAAAGACAGGGAGATGCCCCGAACATGCCAATAAAAGCCAAAAAAGAACTATTAGACGTCTAGCTAATGGTTTCTTTTTTAGCGGGGATGTTTTGTATAAACGAACTCCGGATCTGAATTTGTTGAGATGTGTGGATATTGAAGAAGCCGAGAAAATCATGAATGAAGTGCACGCTGGGGTATGTGAACCACACATGAACGGATATGTCCTTGCAAAAAAGATACTCCGGCCGGGGTATTATTGGCTTACCATGGAAAGGGATTACTTTCGCTTTGTGAAAAAATGTCATCAATGTCAAATTCATGGTGATCTCATTCACTCACCTCATTCAGAGTTTCACCCCATGGCTGCTCCTTGGCCCTTTGTTGCATGGGGAATGGATGTCATCGGACCAATTGAGCCAAAAGCCTCTAATGGACATCGATTCATTTTGGTTGCAATTGGTTACTTCATCAAATGGGTGGAGGCGATCACTTTCAAAGCAGTCACTAAGAAGGCGGTCGTGGATTTTGTTCATTCAAACATCTTTTGTCGATTTGGTATCCCAAGAGCTATTATCACAGATAACGCTGTAAACCTCAATAGTAATCTGATGAAGGAGGTACGCGAGCAGTTCAAAATTGTGCACCACAATTCTACTTCATACCGACCAAAAGCCAACAGAGCTGTGGAGGCAGCCAACAAGAATATCAAAAAGATTCTCAGAAGGATGGTTCAAGGCACTAGACAATGGCATGAGAAGCTGCCTTTTGCACTTTTAGGATATCGCACAATAGAGCGCACCTCGATTGGTGCAACTCCTTATTTGCTAGTGTATGGAACTGAGGCTGTGATTCCAGCAGAAGTCGAAATTCCATCTCTTCGAATTATTGTCGAGGCTGAAATTGAAGATACTGAATGGGTCAAAACCCGACTAGAGCAATTTGCATTAATAGACGAGAAACGATTGATGGTTGTCTGTTTTGGTCAGCTTTATCAGCAAAGGATGGCTCGTGCATACAACAAAAAGGTGCACCCAAGACACTTTGAAGTAGGTCAACTGGTCTTAAAGCGCATTCTCCCGCACCAATAAGAAGCCAAGGAAAAGTTTGCCCCAAATTGGGGTCCATATCTTATGAAGGAAGTATTGTCCAAAGGAGCCCTGCACCTTGCTGATGTGGAAGGAAAAATCACGGGCATAATTGTTAATGCAGATTCAGTCAAAAGATACTACATCTAACGCATTCTAAGGTACTGCGACAAGTTTGGGATTGAAAGAACAAAGGCATCTCTTCAAAAAAAATCATCTCATTGAAAATTTTGAACTACGTTTGACCTGATTCCGAAAGGATACGTAGGCAACCCCTTAGGGGTTCGATCATATCAAAAAAAAAATAATAATAATTAGTTTTCCAGTATTTATAGAAAACTGGGCATTGTTTTTAGTTTTTTTTATATAGAATAATGTCATATTGTAATTCTGTTTATTCTAGCAACCGACGTTTTGATCAACTCTGAAAATGATATTGATCATCAAAGACAACATCAGTAAAAAAAAAAAAAAAACTTATGAGTGAAAACCCTTGGGGGTACCATAAGTAAGTGAAAAAAAAAAGGAAAAAAAAATGATCGGTGAAAACCTTCATAGGCATAATAAGACGGAAAAAAAAATCTTATAGGTGAAAATTCTACGGGCACCTTAAGATAAAGGGAGAGAACATCATTGAATGAAATCTGCAAAGATGACCATTTCTCGACACCTCTGCATAAAGGGCACATAGATCAACTGACGATGACTCAGATTTTGAGAACTAAGAACTCAAACGGATCAGGGGGCAAGTCCAAGTGCATGTCATGGTTCAATCAAAGTCGACATATGCCTCCAGAGGAAAACAAGAAAATGCAGGAGTACAAGTCAAAAAGGAAACATCACAAAAAGGAGGATCTCCAAAGTCTTCAAATGTTTGGTGTTTCATCTCATGCTACTCGCATTTTTGCCTCTCAATGCGAGAGCTTCGGGCAATACACTCCAATCTAAATTACGTGCAATACGCACACGTCCTTTATTCATGGGCAATACACATCATTCTTTGTTCATGTGCAATACACACATGTCTAAATTTCGTGTAATACACACCAATCTAAATTCATATGCAATACGCATCAATATGAATTTCGTGCAATACGCACACATCCTTTATTCATGGGCAATACGCACCATCCTTTGTTCATGTGCATTACGCACCTGTCTGAATTTCATGCAATACGCACCAATCTGAATTCTGTGCAACAAGCACACATCCTTTATTCATGGGCAATACGCACCATTCTTTGTTCATGTGCAATACGCACCTGTTTGAATTTCGTGCAATACGCACCAATCTGAATTCCGTGCAACAAGCACACATCCTTTATTCATTGGCAATACGCACCATCCTTTGTTCATGTGCAATACACACTAGTCTGAATTCCGTGCAATACGCATCAGTCTGAATTCCGTGCAATACGCATACATCTTTTATTCGTGGGCAATACACACCATCCTTTGTTCATGTGCAATACGCACCAGTCTGAATTTCGTGCAATATGCACCAATTTGAATTCATGTGCAATACGCACTAATCTGAATTCTGTGCAATACGCACACATACTTTATTCATGGTTAATACGCACCATCCTTTGTTCATGTGCAATACGCACCAGTCTGAATTTCGTGCAATATGCACAAATTTGAATTCATGTGCAATACGCATCAATCTGAATTTCGTGCAATACGCACACATCCTTTATTCATGGACAATACGCACCATCCTTTGTTAATGTGCAATACGCACAAGTCTGAATTTCGTGCAATACGCACCAATTTGAATTCATGTGCAATACACATCAATTTGAATTCCGTGCAATATGCACACATACTTTATTCATGGTCAATACGCATCATCCTTTGATTATGTGCAATACGCACCAGTCGGAATCCCGTGCAATGCGTACCAATCTGAATTTATGTGCAATGGGCACCAGTTCTTATTCACATGCAATACATATCAATTCTTTATTCATGGGCAATACGCACCATATGTATATCCTGGGCAATACGTAACAACATTCATGGGTTATACGCACCATATTCACATTTTTGGGATACACCCAATCTTAGACAATCCACAAAGACAATACGTCTTATTTGAAATTTTCATGGTAACACGCCTCACTTCTCTTATTCTTTCTAGGGTTATACTTCCTAGTTCAAGATTCATGTGTTTTTCTTCTTTCCTAAAGAAAACACATTCTTTTGGATTCTTTATTTTGTGATCTTGAGTTTTGAGTTTCAATAACCTACTCAAGTTAAAACATGCACTTGAGAATGATCCACAAGCTTCCAAGAGAGCATGAAGATCAATCTTAAAGATAATGCACGGAGCAAGTCAAAGATCAAGACAAGATCCTGAGAAGACACATCAATTGGGGATCATGTAACATTTTTAATGTAGAGAAACATATTTCTCTAGATATTTTCTTTTATCTAACTATAGACAATGAGATGATGACAAGCAATAAAAAGCAAATCTTTTGACCACAATGTCTGATAGTTTCGGCTATCAATCTTTCTCGAACTACACTGACCTGATTTCCTTTTAATTAAGGATATGTAGGAAGACTCTGAAGCATGGTTCGGTCATCTTTTTTAAAACGACTTCAACGGAGTTTGAAACAGTCAAAAATTAGCCACTCTGTTCACTTTCTTTGCTTGAAAACTATTCATGTTTCCAAGCAAAGAGGGGCATGCTGTGAACACCTAATTTTTGACATGTTTAATTACTCCTACAATGTATATAATAAGGTTATTTTTCTTATTAATGCATTTCTATTTATTTTATGTTATTTTTATTAAAAAAAAATTTTACTTGAAAATGTTTGAATTTTGTGTCAATGAGCTAATTTTTCTTTTGGTTTTGGATGATTAAAATCTAATGAATGAGTTTTCTTCAAAAGAAAAATAAAATCAAATGATCTATTTTCTTTTATTAAATTAACGAATTAAAGAAAATGGGGGGCCCTTAAAAGGACAATGGAGTCATTTGCAATAGTCTTTTCTTAGAAAAGCAAAAAAGAAAAAAAAGATTCTCCATTGGCTCTTTTGGGTGGCTCATTGGGGAGAACAAGAGTGCTTATTGAGAAGAAAAAAAGTTTCATTGGGAAGAAAAATGCTCAAGCATGCATTGGGTGTTTAGTTTTCAAGAAAATAACATTATTTCATTTTTCGTAATCTATTAAACTCTTATCTTCTTTCATTTTTGAGGGGATTATAAACACAAAAAAAAATAGATAGAGAAAAAAAAAGAGAAGAACAAAATTGCAAGAGAGAAAAATATAAGAAAAAATCTTATTCTTAAAAAAAAATATTTCATATTTGGTGGTCTTTGAAATTTAAATAAGTTTGCTTCCACATTTTGCTTGTCATCAACTTTAGGTATTTCTTTTTACATTTCACAATGTAATCTTGAATTAATGTTATGTTCTTTTTATAGTTTGTTTAAGTTGATTGTATTAAGTTTGTTTTAATTTAGTTAAGTCTATTATGATTCCTATGCAATTTTGTTTATTATATACATGCATATTTATTACTAATCATGTTTAGTTTAAATTTTACCTTTAGTAAGTAGTCTCTTGTTTTTTGCTAAAAAAAATAAAAAAATATAACGATCACAATTTTTTAGGTTCTGGTAACTTTCTTTTTGAAAAACGAAACTAAAATAAAAATAAAAATGTAAAACTGGTCATTTTTACAAAAGGGTTCAATCTGGTCATTTTTGCAACAAAAGAAAAATATAAATCTGGTTATTTCTGCAAAAAAATATAAATATGGTTATTTCTGCAAAAAATATAAACCTGGTTATGTCTGGAAAAAAAATATAAATCTTGTTATTTTCTGTTTAAAATATAAATCCGATTATTTCTGCAAAAAATGTAAATCTGGTTATTTCTGTAAAAAAAAAAGAAAAAAAAAAGGTAAATATGGTCTTCTTTTTTTCAAAAAAATAAAATAAAATTCTCTTAAATAAATATTGAATTGACTGTTAAAATAAAAACACAAATTTGGCTAATTTGACTTAGTAATCTAAACAACTAGATAAATTTTGCTATTTTTTGCAATCTTCTTTCAAATAAGTCAATGTGGTCATTTTGTATAAAATAAAATTTTACTAAATTGGTTATTTCTTAAATTTTATCAATATAATAAAAAAAAGAATTTAAAACTAGTATATCATTAGTTTAAAAGAGTGTTTAATTATAATTTTGTAAAAGATTTTTTTTCCTTTTGTTGTCATTGTCTAGTAGTAAAACTTAATTGTCTATTTGTTTTCTTTTTGGTAAAAGAAAAATAAAATATATATATATATATATATATATATATATATATATATATATATATATATATATATATATATATATATATACTAACAAAAAAAAATACAATCATTTTTTTTATTCATTTTTATTATTATTTTAAAGAAAAATTTGAGTAATTAATTATCGTTTTAAAAAAAAAAAAAAACATCAAATACCATCATGTGTTCGGTTACGATCCTTGGTGTGTATTCTTTTCTTTAAAAAAAAAGGGTCTTGTGTGCGGTTACGCTCCTAGGCCAATCAATTTTTTTTAAACAAAAATAGTAATCAATACAAATTTTCCCCTTTTATCCAAAAAAAAAAAGTTATTTTAGCCAAATATAAGTTAATAAAGCGACCGTGCTAGAACCACGGGACTCGGGGGTGCCTCATACCTTCCCTCCGGTCAATAAAATTCCTTGCCCAATCTCTGTTTTTGGTAGAAAAAAAAAGTTTTTTTATATTTTAAACTAGGAACTATTTGGTGACTTGGAACACCTAAAAAAAAAAAACTCAATTCCAAGTGGCGACTCTAGAAAAAAAAAAATATATATATATATATATATATATATATATATTAAAACCCGTCATATCCTCAACCATTGTTAAAAAAAAAACGGAAGAGGTGTGACATATATTATACTTTTAAAATTTTCAGGTGGTATAGGACCATTATGAAGTATAAGTGTGTAGTTGAAATTCGACAGGGGGCTTTTGGCTATTTTCTCTTCTCTAAATAATGATATTTTGTCTATAGTTGGAAACACTTTATGCTTCTTGATTTATCAATCATTGTTGTGACTTGAAGTGGAAATAAAGCATAATTTTTACCTTTTTTGATGGCTACTTCTTAAGATGTTTGCATGTTTTGATTATAAATATTCATATTTGATGTTCTGGTCAATGTTTTATTCTGATTCATCCTCTTATGAATTCGTTATGATTTGCAACTGCTATCAAGTCTATATCCTCTTTTAGGTGTGGACAGTTCATAACCCTATCTTTAGATTCACTGTTATGTTTCATAATACTTAGGTGTTTAGTTTGTTTATTGTTTTAATAGTTTTATTAGTTTTTTAGGACCTTGTGAATCTCATCAGAACTGTTCATCTCTTCATTCATATTATCCACCTCTTTATTCTCATCCTCATCTCATTAGGATCTTACCAACTAACAACTTTATGTTATTTACTTTTTATTCTCATATCCCAAGTGACTATTTCTAAGTCATGTGAGTTGTTGATATGTGTATTATTAATGTCCTTTGTGATTGTTCTATTATTTGTGTCTTGGCCAGTACAT
Source organism: Solanum sitiens (assembly GCA_016801875.1). Classification (NCBI taxonomy): domain Eukaryota; kingdom Viridiplantae; phylum Streptophyta; class Magnoliopsida; order Solanales; family Solanaceae; genus Solanum; species Solanum sitiens. Next base: position 95,630 of record JABWTJ010000969.1, read on the forward strand.
TGTCCACTGTTGGTTTTAGTTGTTGTACCAATGACATTACCTTGTCCAGTAGTTTGAGCTCTGTTTTAGTAAGGTTGTTTGCCAAAAGTGTTTTTGACCCATTGTTTAGCAGAGATCTTTTTCAACCCATTATTTAACAGATCTTTTCTATACCCTATGAATTTTTCCCCTCGGTTTTCTCTAGTCTTTATCGGTACTTCTGTCAGTATTTTTTTATTGTTCTATGTTACAATTGTTCCCACTATTTTTCTAAGGTTTTGTGTAACTATTGTTCCCATTGTTTTCGTGGGAATAGCTAACTTGGATTCCTCTATCATGTTGGTGTATTTCCTATAGTGCTATAAATTTATTGTTGTTGTGCACTCCAGGATCATATTGATGTCCCTATGAAGGTTTTCATTTTCATCCTTGATCATTCCCTCCCCTTAATTTGGTGTTATCTACTTCTCCTCTAATGATTCTTTGTTTTTTTGTATATGTTTGTTTCACGTTCCTTAGGATATAAGTCAAGTTGAATAACATAAAATTCCTTCTCATTATCTCCTTGCAACTTGAATATTTTTCTGTTTTTGGAACATAATAATATTGAATTTGTATCCTCTTCACAACTATATGCCTCTTGTTCTTCTTCTCGTGCCTATGTGTATTTGTAGAGAAGTTTTTGATGAGAGATCCTCTTCAAATGAACATGGGTAATTTAGATTACATTACCCATGTTCATTTGAAGAGGATTTCCCACAAATGATGCCATTGGAGAAGTTGTCTACTTCACTAGGTAATTTGGATGTAGGTAAGAGATAGATCCACGCAATTACAATTGTCCTTTCTTACTATGTTTTGAACATGAGGTTCTACTTTAATGTACGCATAGGGTACAATCAATTCATATAGGATAAACTGTTTGTTTAGATAATTGATTCACATAATCTTCTAGTAGGGCAACTCAAATTATCACATATATGTGATGCAACAAACCTATAGTGCATTCTGCCTTTGGTATACATTGTATAAGATTATACAAAAAAAATTATATTTTGCCAACCATATCAGAACTTTTCAACAACTTCATATTTAAGAATATTGCTTAAGATCATCTTTCATCTTCTTCTTCCCATACAATCATTGCATCCATGAATATACATTTTTGTCTTACACTCAAGGGGAATTTTGGGTTTTATTACATATGTGGGTTGTATGGTGATGTGTATGTTATAGAGTAGTCTTTGTAGTTATAAAGTTGATATGTGAATATTGCAATGGTTGAATGACCATCTTAAAAGTTTGTCCAACGGCTATGTTACCATGAATCGTAGGTGTAACTAGGCTTTTAGGTTTTCGTATCATCGATTTTCTAGAGAGAATTTTCTCTAGTTGGATTTTTTATTTTTCTCCTCTATTCAAACTCATCAAGTTTTTCTAACCGTAACATCGTGGAAACTAGAAGGCTAAACTAGAGCTCAACATGAGGGTTAGAGTCGTAAACGTAACTCCCCGTACTTAAAAATAAAGGATTTCGTGTTGGAACGTCAATGTACGACCCCCAAGGACAAACCATAGGTCCTTGAGGAGGACCCACAGAAAATGGAGGGGACCCATGCCTCATGGGTCAGTCTACGCCTGTGGGTGAAGGGTCGTGGGTCAAGACCCTGAGACCAGGTCTCTGAACCCCAACCCACGTTTCACCAGCACGGGTCATTGGTCTAACCACGGTCTGTCAGTGAGGAGTCGTGGGTCAGGGTCCCAAAAACCAAGTCCCAATGACCCAACCACGGTTCACCAGCATGTCACGTGGGTCCAACCACGGCTTCTGTGGGTGGTGACCTGGGCACTGTTTTGAGGAGTTAGTTTAGGGGCACTTTGGGGTTTTTCGGTTTTGATTAATAATTAAGTGAGGTCGTTTTAGCCTAAATTAGATTACATATATAAGGATGTTATTTCACTAAATTAAGTCAATTACCCCATTATTTCTAAAACCCAAAACTAGTCCCAAAATTTCATCCTGACCGAAGAAAATTCTCTCTAGAACTTCAAGGAAGAAAAAGAAGAAAGTTGGAGCTAAGGTTCAAGGAACAAGGTTTTCTTATCAAATTTATTGGGTTTCATTGATAAGGTATGTTAACGCTTCATCCATGGATAGAATTCATCCATTGAGCCCCTTCAAAATCCCGATTTCAAAGATAGAAATCCCCTAAAGGTAGGGTTTGATTCCAAAGTCATAGGTTCCTTTCAAAAACTATTAAAATGCTTGAATTACTGTATATTATAATTCAATTGATGATTTATTATGGTTTTTATGTTGAAATCCTCATATTTTCCAATTATGATTTTGTAATGTTGATTTGTGGATGAATGTAATGACCCTAGTATGCTTTGAGGGTATTTATGATATGTTCCTCAAAAGTTATGATGATATATACGTTGAGTATGCTTATGACTTATGCTTTTCCACTATTTTCATGTTGATGTTCAAACTTAGTAAATTTGCATGCATTCAACTAAAATGTCTCTGTTAGCATGTTTTCAATGTTTTTATGTATAAATATCATACTTGGTGTACTTTTGTACTAACGCCTACTTGTCCTACATTTTCTCCAAGTGTAGGGTCCGGTTCTCAAGGTGATCATCGTTGTGGCTAAAAGCTTGGATTTGCTTATTCCCCTAGCTTGTTGGTGAGTCCTCATGATTTGAGGACGGTTGTTATCTCATTGTAGTTCATTTGTTGTATTTCCTTTTTAGACTATGTTATATGGTTTGTGTCCCTTTTGCTAGAGTCTAGACTTCCTTTTTCTTTAAATGAAAATTTAGACTTCAAATGTGTTTTTACTCTTCTTGTTCTATTTCTTCTGTTATGATATGCTAAGTGGCTTGTATGAAGTCCTTCGGGGTTCTATACAGCAAGTTACATCTAGGGGGTACCCCTGAGTCGTGACACTAACATTAAAAAAATACTTGATGGCTTAAATTTGAATGATAAAATTCAGTTATAAAATAATAAAATGACTGGCAAAAATCTAATTAATTAAGATGAAAATCTAAAAAGAAGACATGATCACATAACTCAGCACACCAAAAAAGAAAATAATCCTTATGTTATTACCGTGTAGCATGAATTGTATCACTCGAACTACGTCTCCCCCAGCACAAAATACTTTTCCTTTTCCCTATATTGAAAAATAAAATAACAATTAGTGTCAAAAGGTAGGAACTCTAAATACATATAGACATGATATTAGTTTTAAAATGTTTATATTAAATCTATAGAACGCATTTATGTCATAAGTTCAGTAAAAAAGATGAAACTAACCATGACTAATGTAACACCTCGAACTTTGGTCAGTTCTTAATCTCATGTAAATTTTAAACGATCATATCTTTTAGCACAAAAAGAATTAGAGGGTCCATGAGCTATCAAACTGAAGGTCTCAGAGTCTTCTTATCAACCTGCAAAGTGTGCTAAATTCAGAGCTCGGAGTGAGAAGTTATGGTCATTTGAGTGAAGCATCTTTAGTTAAAGCATTTCATCCATTTGAGAAAGGGGTATTTTGGAATTTTCCATACCTGACACAGCTTGACCACATTTTCCTCACCCTGGTTAAGGTTCTAATCAGACGCTAAGTTATTTTCACATTCTAATATTCTTAGACTTTTAGGGCTAAGTTTCAAGAAGAGGAAAAGAGGATTTTCTTTAAAGAATTTCGCCAAGAACTAGGGTTCTTTCAAGGTATGTAAGCTTCTCTAGTGTTGGGTTTATTCTCCCTTACACCAATCATGAAATTTCATTCGTGAATTCGTTCTTGAAATCATTTGTATTGAGATTCTTGAGAAGTTCTTGAGTTTTAACTTTTATTCTTTAAGAATAGAGTTTTGAGTTCTTGAGGTGAGGGTCTTGCAAATGAGTGGTATTTCTTGATATAATTTGAGTGATATTTCATTGAATTTATGTTGGGTTAATGAATCAAAGAATGTTTGGAAGAAACCCATCGATTCTAGATGAATTAAGACCCGAAGTAGAATAAGAAAATTCGTTAGATTTTTGGATTCAGGCTGGGGCAATGCGCTCCCATAGAGGCAGGAGGGCCGACACCCTGCGCCAAGTGCACCCCAAAGTACTCCAAGTACTTTCAGGCCTAGCGTGACGCATCATTGATGCGCCAGGGTCGCCAGACCCATTTCTTCTCTATTCTTCGTCCCGTGTGAATTATTTCAACTCCTGCCTTCGATCTCTTCTTGATATTATTAACTCTTAAATTCTTCATTAGTCCTTGAGAGATCCTACAGATCCTAAATCACATCTCTTTATTTACACTTCAAATTAAAGTAAAGTTTAGAGGAAAGTTCAAGAGGTCCCTTTGAGTCAAATTTGAGAACTCTTTTGCAATTAACTAAAGTTTTGAACTAAATCTAGAGTAAATGAGTATGAGGAGGACAGTTGCGTTCATGTTTCAAAATGAGTATAAAGGAACTAAATATTCCCAAGTATGTAATACTTTTACAGTTAAAAGAAAAAAAACATCGATTCCTAAATGACTTTACAAGTTCAAAGAAGTTCTAGAGTATTATCTTTTTTAAGAGGATCTTTTGAGTAATTACCTCAAACTGAGAAAGAGATATGTTTTTATACATTTGAGCATGAGTTATATTTTTAGGAGTAGTATCGAGCACCAATATAGAGATAAGTTCAGACAACTCAAAATTCTCATAAACCATGTATGCCAACATGGGTAAAGGATCATACTTTTTAGATGATTTCTTATTGCTTTTAAGCATAGCTTAATGGATCCACTTAGTTGAGGTATTCAATATCCCGCCAAGGTATAGTACAGTTCTGGCAGTGTGGACGAAACATTGTATAGCTCATATTGATGGTTATCGGTTAGAGAATCTCCCAAATAAGAGTAGAGTTTGTTATTGTGTTTTTTATACATTTTGAGGTGATAATTACTATTTTAAATTCTTAAAGTATTGCATCTCTTATTGTTGATTTCATATTGAGTTGAGTTGACGTGAATATTTCTTCCAACCTTGTCAGATCAATTATCTATTGCTTTTAGTTTTCCCCTTACATGCTCGTACATACAATATACTGACGTTATTCGACCTGCATCTTTTTATGATGCAAATAAAATTGTTCAGGGTCATCAACAGGCGCTCTATTGATACCATTTGCATTTCAGTTATCTTTGATGAGCCTTCTTTCTATTCAGAGGGTTCCACATTTACATTTTTAGCTTTGTTAATATGTTGTTGGTCTTGTACCAACATCTATCATAGTATTTACAGGTTTCATAGACAATAGTACTTTAGGAGTCTTTCATTGTTTGTTGATGTTTTGAGACTTTGAAGATTATTACTTATGTTTATTTCAAGTACTTTCAAACATTTTGCTGAGTTGAGTTATTTTTGAAACTTTTGAGTTGATCTGTACAACTGAAGTTCTTGTTTAATTGAGCAAGTCTTTCTCTTAGTAGTGAGTCAGGCCAAGGGTCCGCTTGGGGACCAGTGATGATTCTCGAGTTTATCTTTACAAGTGAAGTTCTTTTTTGTTGAGTAAGTCTTACTCTGAGTAGTGAGTCAGGCCAAGGGTTCGCTTGGGGACCAGCGATGATTCTCGAGTGCCGTCTACATCCAGGATGTACGCTCGGGGCGTGAAAATTAAACACTAGCTAGAATACCCCATTTATCATATATCATATTGCTTACAAATATTTTAAGTGAATGTTAGTCGGTAGATCATTTTACTGTTTAATAAAATACAAAACATAATTCGGCTGTACCAAGGGGCCCAAAATAAAAACTACACTTCAAAAGATAAAATAGAAACAAAGAGTGGAGTGGACTAAGTTAGACCCGACCCAAAAGAACTATAAGGGGATTGTTGGTGTATCAATATTCTATCTAACAATTTTTTCCAAGTGTTGAGAAAGTACCTAAAATGTTGTTAAAGTTTTATCGTCAAAACAGTTTCTTTGTCCTTATCCTCCCCTAGATTATCTTCCATCTCGATCCTAATTAAGCTTCTAAGAGTTACGTTCTACATCAAGCATTCATTGTTCCAAAATGAGTTCTTGCTTTTGTTTGTCCTTTCTTGCTACTCATAATTGTCCTTTAGAATAATTTCTTGTATCTCCTCTTGATTTATGTAACAACCCATATTTTTTTAAAGTTAAGTTTCGAACCACTCTACATATGCATATAGATGATCTGTACGGGGTGAGCCCTAATTATGCATAGTTGTTAAAATAAATTGCCAAGTGTAAAAGATGTTTTGTAGATAGAATTAAGGTCATAAGAATCATCTAGTATAACGTTGAGGTGAAAGCTTCTTATCAATTAAGTTTCGGTACAAGATTTTACTTTGTTCAAGTTTAAATGAGCATATCTCTTAGAATATGAAGAGTTATGTGTCTCATTGTCCATCAAATTAAATGTCTTTGAGTCTTCTTTTCCAACTCTGTCAACTTCTCGTCACTCTTAGATCTGGGTCAAAAGTTATGATCATTTTAGTTTTGCAAGACATTCTATATTGCATATGCATTTGGTTAGTGTTGAATAATTATGAAATGGCGAAACACCAGTTGAGGAAAAATTTAGAATCATATTATTTGTACATGCATTTCGCCTGCGTTGAACAATTTTGCATAGGCGTTTCGCGGTAAAAATGTGATTGGGACAATGAGAAATCATTTAAGGTTGATTGAGGCATGTAGCTAGAGTCATGGATTTGTAGTGTAAGTGATGGGTTGATTAGCCCCTTTGTCTTGACTAGAGAGTAGTAAATATCGTCCAATTTTCATGATAGAATATAAAGAAAGAGTTGTTGGTTAGGATGATTCATAGTATACTTGCACCAAGAAATGAGTTTATATGATGATAACTGTATGATCTATTACTTGTCATGATGTCTAACTGGATTAATGTTTCTCAATTTAATCTAGTATTTGTTAGTTAGTATAGTATATAGAAAATTGTGTTACTATCCATGTTCAGTACTAGATACTAAGCTTGAATTTTAGATGAGCATCATGATAAAGAAAAATGATGGCATTATAAGGGTGATGATGTTAGTTTTGAGATTGGGTCTAATATGCTTGACATATCGTATATGAGAAATTAATGTTAACCTACAATAAATGTGATGGTACTAGCATAGTGCATTGACCCTTAGATTAGAACAATGTATTGTGGCTAAGTCACTAGATGAAGAAAAACCTTAAGATGTGTACCCAAGATAGTATATTAGTATGATTATCTTATATATGTGTAGCACATTACAACTCCTAGTTAGACTTAAACATAGTAAATGCATGCAATTAGATTTAGACCATGGTAAGAGTATTATCCATATATACTCTTGTGGGAACTATGAAGTTGCAGCTAGTGAAGTGTAGTGTTCAGAATTAAGAGCATAGCTAGGAAGTGTTGTTATTCTTAAAAGCTATCAGTCATGTCGCCTAAGGCATCTTAGTTCTATACTTACTGAAAGAGTTGGTTTTGGTTCTTGTGGATTCAAACTAAATGGAAGATGAATTAATATGAATATTTGGTAGGAAGATAATTAGTACAAAATACAAAGTCAAAGATTGTATCTTGGTATGTGAAAGTTAGGCAAACCATAAAATGGTTTGCTATCTTAACCTTGACAATTTTGACACATAGTGATGTCATGGATGACATCAATAGGATGAATTTATTCCTATAAATAGGTAGCTCTTAATTCATTTTCAAATCATCCTCTCACTTGCCTTCTCACCTTCTAAGGCATTTGTGTTCTCTCTCTTGTAGTATTTCACTTGTATTCTTTGTAGAGTGAAATAAATATTGGTGCAGTTGTTCTTTTGTGGACGTAGGATCATTTTGATCCGAACCACGTTAAATATTGTTGTTCTTCCTTGTTCTTTAATTTCACGTTTCCGCTAACAATTGGTATCAGAGCCAAGGTTCTATCTGAGTATGCTCTGTGGTTGCAGCACAGTCTGAACTTCCACATCAGAAAAGGATTACTTTGGTTTTCTGTAGTTCCAAATACATTGTAGTAGAAAAGGAAGAACAAGTAAAAAAAATGAGTTCTATGAAGTTTGAAATTGATAGATTTAGTGGGCGCAACAACTTCAATATCTGGAAAATCCAGATGATAGCGTTACGCGGAGGGAAGGTTCAATCCATGCTATTGACGGAAAGTACCCCGATAAGATATCGGATTCCGACAAGAAAAAGATTGAAGGAGATGCATTGAGTGCAATCCAACTGTCCCTTGCACCTAACGTACTTTGTGAAGTGAGTACAAGTACCGAAGAGACGGCCAAAGAGTTATGGGAAAAGCTGGAAGGGCTTTACCAGGACCAGTCAGTGACAACAAGGATGTTGTTACAACGGCGTCTTCATACATTTAAGATGGATTCAGGTACTTTGTTGCAAGACCATCTAGATGCGTTCAATAAACTTGTGATGGACTTACAAACTGCTGGAATTAAAAAAGACGAGGAGACGCTTGCATGTTCTTTGCTATTTTCATTGACTTCAAAATATCGTGATATTGAGAATTCAATGATGTATAGCAAACAACCTATTAAACTTGACCAAGTGCGGCAAGCACTAAACTCTTGTGATGTGCGGATGCATTTTGAAGGAGACAAAAGTGACGAAGCTAGTGGACTCTTTGTAAGAGGTCGTACTAGCCAACAGGGAAGGAGCAAATCGAAGTACAGATCAAAGTCTCGTGTGAACAAAAAGAATGCGGAATGTTGGGGCTGTCACAAGAAGGGGCACTTTGAACGAGATTGCCCTATGTCGAAGTCCAAAGAAAAGGCGAGCGCATCCATTGTTGAGCAAGTACATGATAATGATGATGATTATGTACTAACGACATCATGCAATAGTGGAGTCTATGACAACAAATGGGTCTTAGACTCTGGTTGTACTCTGCATATGACATTCCAAAAAGATTGGTTCAGCAGCTATGAAACAAGCAGAGGAACTGTATTAATGGGCAATAATGCAACTTGTAAAATAGTTGGCATTGGTTCAGTTCATGTTCGCTGCCATGATGGAATCGTGAGGACTATTACAGAAGTCCGTCATGTTCCTGATCTAAAGAAGAATTTGATCTCCCTGGGTACTTTAGATAAACAAGGCTATAAGTACATGAGTGAAGGAGGAACTATGAAAGTGACTAAAGGGTCTTTAGTCATGTTGAAGGCCAAGCTGGAGGATGGACTCTACACACTTGCGGGAAGCACCATTATTGGCTCTGTAAATGCATCTACAGTGCAGTTATCTAATGATGACAAGGCAAAATTATGGCACATGAGACTAGGCCATATGAGCGCACGAGGATTGGAGATGTTGAGCAACCGCAACCTTTTGAATGGTGAGAAGATCAGCACACTTGAATTTTGTGAGCACTGCGTCTTAGGGAAGCAGAAAAAGGTCAGCTTCAGCACTGGCAAGCACAAGACGGGAGAGGTGCTAGACTACATCCATTCAGATTTATGGGGTCCCTCTAAGCTTCCATCGAAGGGAGAAAAGAGGTATCTTCTCACATTCATTGATGATTTTTCACGAAAGGTTTGGGTGCGTTTCCTGAAGACAAAAGGTGATGCTTTTGAATCATTTAAAGAGTGGAAGATTTTGGTTGAAAATCAAATGGAGAGGAAAATCAAGTATCTTCGCACGGACAATGGCTTGGAGTTTTGCAGTGAAGAGTTCAATGATTTCTGCAAGGTTCATGGGATCGCAAGGCATAAGACGGTCAGGCACACACCACAGCAGAATGGAGTTGCCGAGAGAATGAACAGAACTCTTCTTGAGAAGGCTCGTTGTATGCTCTTACAAGCTAAGATGTCCAAAGTATTTTGGGCTGAAGCAGTTCATACTGCTTCTCATATTGTCAATCGGTCTCCAGCATCAGCGATTGACTTTAAGACTCCGAATGAGGTCTGGTCAGGTGAACCCTCTAACTATTCATACTTGCGAATATTTGGGTGTCCAGCTTATTATCATGTTAATGAAGGAAAGCTTGAACCAAGGGCTAAAAAGGCCATATTCGTAGGGTATGTAGATGGAGTAAAAGGGTACAAACTATGGTGTTTGTCTTTACTCAAATTTGTAGTTAGTAGAGATGTTACCTTTGATGAATCCTCTATACTTGATCCTCGTAAAGTTTCTGTGGAGTTATCTAGAAACGAGAACAACGAGCAGGTGGAGCTACCGGTGGAGCTTACCAAGGAACGGGATCAAGAGACTCAAATTGATGAGTCAAAAGATGCAGATCTTGAAGAACTTGCTTCCAATGAACCATACACAATTGCGAAGGGAAGGGACAAAAGGCAGATACGGAAACCGGAACGTCTTATAGAGCAAGAAAATTTGATTGCACATGCGTTCGTAGCTGCAGAAGAAGAGATTAAGGATCTCGAGCCCTCTTCGTATGTTGAAGCAACTTCTTGCAAAGATGCTGCACAATGGCAGTTAGCCATGATGGAAGAGATGGAGTCTCTTCACAAAAATGAGACATGGGTCTTAGTTAAAAGGCCAAAGGGGATGAGGACAGTTGGATGCAAATGGGTTTACAGAAAGAAAGAAGGTATTCCAGAAGTGGAAGCTGCTAGGTTCAAGGCGAGATTGGTTGCAAAGGGTTTCAGTCAGAAGGAGGGAATTGACTACAATGAGATCTTTTCTCCAGTTGTGAAACATAGCTCAATTCGCGTGCTACTAGCATTGCTTGCACAATTTGATTTAGATCTTCAACAGCTTGATGTCAAAACTGCTTTCTTACATGGTGATCTAGAAGAGACAATCTATATGGATCAGCCTGAAGGTTTCCTAGCTGAAGGAAAAGAAGACCATGTATGCCAACTGAAGAAGTCTTTGTATGGTTTGAAGCAATCCCCTAGACAGTGGTACAAGAAGTTTGATGCATTCATGACTACACATGGATTTTCGAGGAGTGCATTTGATAGTTGTGTGTATCACAAGAAGATGTCTGGTAACTCTATGATTTATCTATTGTTGTATGTTGATGATATGCTTACTGCTGCTAACAACATCACAGAGATAAATATTTTGAAGAAACTGTTGAGCAAGGAATTTGACATGAAGGATCTAGGAGTTGCAAAGAAAATCCTTGGAATGGAAATTTTAAGATAAAATGGTGTTGTACATCTTTCTCAGAAGAGGTACATCGGAAAAGTTCTTGAAAGATTCAATATGCATATGAGCAAGCCTGTAAGTACACCGTTAGCTTCTCATTTCAAGCTTTCAGAGTTACAAATGCCTCAATCTATGGATGAGGTTGATCATATGTCAAAGGTTCCTTATGCGAGTGCTGTTGGTAGCATTATGTATGTCATGGTATGCAAACGTCCAGATATTGCCCAATCTGTAAGTGTGGTAAGCAAGTACATGGAAAATCCAGGAAAAAGGCACTGGGAAGCTGTCAAGTGGATATTGAGATATCTCAAAGGAGCTCCTGATGTTGGCCTAACCTTCCGGAAAAGTGAAGGTATTTCAATTCTCGGTTATGTAGATTCTGACTATGCAGGGGATCTTGATCGAAGGAGGTCCACAACTGGATACATCTTTACTCTCGTTGGCAGTGCCGTTAGTTGGAAATCGACTTTACAGTCTATTGTCGCTTTGTCTACAACAGAGGCAGAATATATGGCAGCAACGGAGGCAGTGAAAGAAGCTATCTGGTTGAAAGGTTTGGTGGCAGAATTGAGTTCGGTTCATCTAGAATCAATTCTAAAATGTGATAGTCAAAGTGCTATTCATTTGATTAAAAATCAAAGATTTCATGAGCGCACCAAACACATTGACGTCAGATTTCATTTTATTCGAGATGTCGTTGAAAAGGGAGCTATCAAGGTTGAGAAGGTTATCACAGACGATAACGCTGCAGACATGTTGACCAAAATAGTCCCGCTTGCCAAGTTTGCACACTGCAAGGACTTGGCGGGAGTATGCATCAATTGATGTAACTCTAAGAGAACAACTGCTAGGTGGAGCTGGTATGTTCAACAAAGGTTTGATTCTTCTTGTTTCTTACAATGGAATTGCCCAGTAAGCTTAGAAGTTTTGGCCGGAGTTGTTTATACGCATGCTTGGAACACAAACCAAGGTGGAGATTGAAGGAGTTGGTTTTGGTTCTTGTGGAATCAAACTAAATGGAAGATGAATTAATATGATTATTTGGTAGGAAGATAGTTAGTACAAAATACAAAGTCAAAGATTGTATCTTGGTAGGTGAAAGTTAGGCAAACCATAAAATGGTTTGCTATCTTAACCTTGACAATTTTGACACATAGTGATGTCATGGATGACATCAATAGGATGAATTTATTCCTATAAATAGGTAGCTCTTAATTCATTTTCAAATCATCCTCTCACTTGCCTTCTCACCTTCTAAGGCATTTGTGTTCTCTCTCTTGTAGTATTTCACTTGTATTCTTTGTAGAGTGAAATAAATATTGGTGCAGTTGTTCTTTGGTGGACGTAGGATCATTTTGATCCGAACCACGTTAAATATTGTTGTTCTTCCTTGTTCTTTAATTTCACGTTTCCGCTAACACTTACTTCATACCCAAGGTAACCATGTTGTATGTTGAATTACTTCACATATAGAATGTCATGTTCTAAACTATATAATCCATGCTTTATGAACCCATGTCATCTTACAAAGATACCTATGCCCTATTACTGCTTCATACTATGATGTCTCACATAAATCGTACCATGATTTTTTCCAAGAATGTTATGAAAACATTTGATGTAGTAGCTTTCTTCCTATGGTGATTATGCAAAACACAATGTCACCTTGTAACCTGTTATGAACGTTAATGCCTTATGTGTTGTAGTGAATTTCAAATTAATAGTACGAACAACTTCATCTATGTTAGAAGGTAAGTTCAGGCATATAGTAAGAGTTAGCTCCTTTCTCAGTGTTCAAATCAGCTTGACCAGCATTCGAGGAGGAATGACCCCAAAGGAGAAATATTGTTACGTATGCTTCTATTCATTAAATTTTCAATGTATGTAATGGTTTATACTAGCTGATATTGCTCACGTAATTAGTGTTATAAAAACGTCTAATGACAATCCTAAGAAAGAGCATTGAGAAACGGTGAAGTGGATACTTCGGTATTTGAGAGAAAGCTTAGATGAATGCTTGTATTTTGGAGGATCAAATTCAATCTTAAACGGCTACCTAGATAGTGATATGACATGTGAGATCGTATATAGAAAATCAACTATTGATACCTATTTACTCTTTCAGGGGCTATATCATGATAATCAAAGCAGATGGGTTGAGTATATTGCAACTACTTAAGCTGGCAAAGAAATGATATGACTCAAGATATACCTTCACGAACTTGGATTGTGATAGATGGAGTATGTTGTTTATTGTGATTGTAAGAGTGCGATAAACTTAAGAAAGAACTTGATGTGCTATGCAAGGACAATATACATCAACGTGAGATATCATTAAATTTGTGAGCAAATGAAGAGTGAATTATTTTATTTAAAATAATTTCACATAAGTAAACGTCTTATTGATATATTAATCAAAGTAATACCGAAAGACAAGTTAAAGTCATGCAAAGAACTTGTTGGCGCATGCTCTAATTGAAAAGACAAAAAAAAACTTCTTGGGATGCATATGACTAGAGGGAAAGATTTGTGGGTCCGGACCACAATTAAGGGAAGAAAGTCTTCGTAGCATATTGCAATGTCCAAATGAGCTCTTCAGCTCCTCATTCAAAACACACCATAGAGAAAGGATAAATATAGAGAGAGTGTTGAGGTATTTTATAGATTGTGGAAAAAATAGAGTGTGAGCGACATTTTAGTAAGATGAAAATTAAAAAGGGATTATTTATTTTGAGTATGTTATGAATATTTTGAGTATTGTACTTGTGACTACACAAAATATTTAGCATAGTAACATCAGGTGTCTCTCTCCGCCTATGGTATTTTCCTTATTAAATAGAATTTTCACATAAAATTCTTAGCGTGTGTTTGGTATGAAGGAAAATATTTTTCATGGAAAACAAGTCGATATTTGACTTATTTTCTCATGTTTGATTGGTGAGTAGAAAATATTTTCCGAAAAAATATTTTAGTGTTTGATTTTTGAATGAAAAATATTTTTTGAGAAATATTTTTTTATTTTTCACTAGAGTAGAAAATAATTTTTGAAGTTGAAAGTTTTTTAAAAAACAAACTTACAAAAATTTTCAGGGTGGGGTTGGGGTTGGGTTGGTAGGGGCTAGTGGGGTGGGCGATCGAGGGTAGGGATGAAAAAATAAAATTTTAAAGTTTAAAACAGTTTTTTTAAAACAAACTTAAATGTTTTTTTTTTTTGGGGGGGGGGGGGGGGGCTGGTAGGGGGGGGTGGGGGGTGGGGGATCAAGGGTACGGGTGACAAAATGTAAAATTGAAGTTTAAAATATTTTTTAAAAATAAACTTAAATGTTTTTTTTGGGGGGGAGGAAGGGCTAGTAGGGGGTGGGTGGGGTTCGAGGTTAGGGGTGAAAAAATGAATCTTTTAAGTTGAAAATATTTTTTAAAAACAAACTTAAATTATTTTTCTTGGGATAGGGTTAGTAGGGGGTGAGTGGGAGGGTCGAGGGTAGGGGTGAAAACAATAAAAATTTGAAGTTGATAATAACTTTTTAAAAAATAAACTTAATATTTTTTAGGGGTAGGGGGTGGTTTGGGGGCTGATAGGGTGGGTGGATGGGGAGGCTGGTAGGGGTGGGTAGGAGGAGGTTGAAAGAGAATTAAGTTTGAAGGGAAATTATTTTCTTTAAATTTGAGAAAAATAAGTTGATTTGGAAAACATTTGACCCAACCAAATTAAACATAAGAAAATTAGAAAATATTTTTTGAAAAATGTTTTCCTTCATACCAAACACACCCTTACATTATTTTTCCATTTTATTCCAATTATTTTGATTGTAATATTTTTATATTAGTCCGTATTTCATAACAAAATAGGGGATTTATACACGTGTAAATGTATTGAGAAATCGCTATGTTTGCTTCTTCTTTACCTTAACTATTACAGCCCTTACTTGTGGATCTTTTTCGTACTCTTCGAAAGTTCTTAACAATTCACCAATCTGCAAAATTCAAAAATAAAATTGGGGACATGAAAAAACATATAAAACAAGAATGTATACATTTGATTTATTTGTTTAAGATAATGTATGAGTTATTGTTGTTGTTCTCTCTCCCAATAAATTTAAAATAAAAGTAAAAAAGAAAAGAAAGAAAGCAAAACAATGAAGTTCAACATACCATTTCGAAAGTCAAGCAATTCAATTTTGTAGGTCTATTTAGAGTGACCTTCTGCACACATGAGGTAGCTTCAAATAGTATCTGAAAGGACAATGAAAGAAAAAAATTCAAAAATGAGTCATATATTATTAATTATTAAAAACTATAAATATAGAGGTATACGATAAAGGGTTAAAAAAAATTAACATGGTAAAAATGATTCGAAATTGCCCTCTTTTTGTCTACTGTATCCATTTTTCCCATCACCCGTATTTTAAAATAAAAATATCCTTTAACTATTAAAAATAATTCATATTTTTCTTTCACCTATTACATTAAATTTGTCTCTAAAGTTATATTCATGCTTAAAATTGTCTCTTTATTAAGGGTATCTCCAATCTTACACTCTATTTTACTCTCTAAATATGGAATTTTTTATTTTTTTCAGACAATCAACTCCGACTCAATTCTCTATTTTACTTTCTCCTTAATATTATATTATTATTTCTATTTCATTCTTATTTTCTTATTTCATATAAACTATTTATTTCTTTTTCCCAATGATTACTTTATATAATTCTCATGTGATGAAAATTTTATTTTATAAATTTTTTTATTTAATATAAATTATATTTATCCTAAATTTTTAAATATCATAAATTGCACGAAATATTATATAATATATAAATTAATGAACAAATTCAAATAAAAGTAAAATATGATTACATAAACACTCAATTTTTGAAATTATTACGCTGCTCTCATAAGTGCTCTATGACTGCATTACAGAGTTCAAAATGAGCATTTTTGTCCTTAATTTTATTATGTCTAGCTAAAAATTGTTCAAATCGAATATTTTCATCTACCACCATTTCTGTCGTTGAAGTTGGAGTCTCAACGACAACATGAATTGGTGCATTAAGATCACGTCCTCAATTATCACATTTTTTAGTATAATACATGTAGTCATGATATCATGTAGCACTTCCTTTCTCCAAAAACATGACGGTCTTGCAATAATTGCAAAACTCCGAATGTGTGTTTCACATCTTTTCGACATAATTCTTGTTTTATTGCGAATTAATTATTATGTTATGTATTGTATTTTATCTTATATTTAAGTTATTATGTTATGCATTGTATTGTTATTTGTATTTAAATTAATTTTTTCATCTTACCATTTTAATTTTATGTATTCTTTATAAGGAAAATTAATAATAAAATAATTTTTTTACTATTGGTGAAAATTATTTAAAATATATTAAATGGAATTAAAGTAGTATATATTAGATAATATATTTTTTAAAATAGTATATTATATTTAAAAAGAATCATGAATATTTGATATTTAATTAATGAAATTATATGTAAAATAATATGTCAATTGAAAAGTAATGTAAATAATAATAAAATATTAAAAAATTGAAATGGAGAGTAATGAATAGTAAATTTGGAGAACTACTATTCACCTCTCTATAAATGGAGTATAGAAAGTAATATGGAGAAGGATTGGAGAGAATATTTTCTATAAATGGAGTATAGAGAGTAATATGGAGAAGAATTGAAGAGAATATTTTTTATTTTACTCTCTAAATATAGAGAACGCAGACTAAAATAAAAATGAGTTGGAGATGATATGTGTACAGGTTATGTTAGGGTAGATTGATCTGGAGTCTCTCAACTAGTCTTTGAAATCACAAAATGATTTATCATTAAAATAAAATAAAAAAGGTGGAAATTTATGGCACGGAGTTAGTGAAAGACACGTGTCGCAGTGACATGGCAAAAAGGACAAAAAGACAAATACATTATATATGATCAACTAATATATGCATGTTCGCCACAAAGAAATATTAATTGGCACAATCATCTTTATTTTCATGAGGACGCCAATGATTAATCTTAGTATTTTAGAGCTCGAGTAAAAAAAAATTTTTTATTGATGTGTTACGTTGTAACCTATACATAGTAGTCTTAACATGGTTGAAAGGACATTTGATTATGAACAGTATTAAAACAATACATACTAACCATGAGAAATTTTTACTTTTTTCTATGAAAAATATTTAATTTAACTCCAAAAGTTCCAAATACAACTTTAAGTTGTATTTATAATTTGGAAAACATTCAAAATCTTGTTTTCATTTTCTTAGTACAATCACTGATTAAATATGGCGAAACTTTTAACATAATAGAGGTTCAATCAATAAAAGTTGGGTGAGGCTCTATTAATTTTTTGACACATATATAGACGGGTCATTATCTACTTTATAGTTATAATGTTACCACTAACAAGAGAGAGACAGTATATTTACACAATAAATTGAGCTGAACATATATAAAAAATGCAAGAAAAATTAAAACGTAAATTTACTTCTTTATTTTAATATTTTGAGATTATATTGAATATGTCACGCAGTCATATGTTGGTTTGACAATTTTATTTTGATGTCATCTTTTCTGCATAATATAATTTGTATTACTTTTCTACTTTTAATTATTTTTGTTATAAAATAGTACTTAAAATTTTATGGGATAGGTTTAATTTATTTTATTTTATTGTTAATTTTTTTAAAATAATGATTTATTTAAATTAAAGATGGCTAGATTTAGAGAGAAAATCTCTTATTACTTTTCAACATTGATGTTACTTTTTTTCTAACATAAGCAAAAACGTTTTTTTAAATAGATAAAAAAAAAATACAAATTCAGTTTAAACGTCGAAATATGGAATTTTGATTTACCATCCTTTGATTTTATAAAAATATTAGGAAAGAAAATTCAAAATTTAATTTTTCAACAAGTATAAAATGTGGATCCAATATCATTTTTTATTTTATTATTATATATTTAGTGAAATGTATTATTTCTAATGGGATTGAGATTAATTATAAAATTTACTTTACTTTTGTTATTTTTGTTCCAGGTTTATAAAAATTCTTCAAACTAACATAAAGTACAATAATAATAACATATCCAATGTAATCTCAAAATTAATATAATACTATCAATTAAAAAATAAAAGCAGCAAATGCACATATATTATCAATTTATTGTGTAAATATATTTTCTCTCTTGTTATTGGTAACATTTTTGCTTTAAAGTAGATAAATGTCTCACTTATTCATATGTCAAAAAAATTAATGGAATCTCACCCACCTTTTGTTGGTCGGGCCTCTACCATGTTAAAATTTTCCAAACATGGGAGGTCTAGTTTTACTATCTTCTTCTTCTTCCACCTCTACGTTTCTTTCAACTTCAAATAAATAATTTAACATTTAACATATGTGTTTTGCAACTTACAATTATATGTACATAGGTAATGTACTTTTAAATACTTCGAACAATATTCATTTATTGTGTACTTGTATATATGACAAACTTAACATTTCTAATCTTCTAAAATTTTACTTACTATATATATAATATACCAGGTCCAATGGATATACCAAGCCCTAATCTATTTTGATATTCCTCAACACCTATCGACTCTGATTATGTCTTATGTTACATCTTCCTCCATCTCTATTCTCATTAATGGTACTAGAACGGATTTCTTCCAATCCACGTGTGGTATTCGACAAGGTGATCCTCTTTCACCTTATTTATTTAACGTGTATGGAACTTTTATCACAATCTATTAACCAAAGTGTACATCATAACAAATGAATCCCAATTATGCTTGGACGACAAGGTATTCCTATCTCGCATGTTTTTTATGCGGATGATATTATTCTTGTCTCCAAAATAACCCAGCTAAGCTGTAACACCATCATCGACACCCTCAATACATTCTCATCCTTTTCAGAGCAAAAATTAAACTACAACAAATCTCGCATCTTCCTATCGAGAAATTCATCCCTGGAGGATAAGGAGTATGTTACTAGTTCCCTACATATGAAAGAAGGAACTGTAATGGGAAAATATCTTGGCTATCCTCTTACCCATACTCGTTATCAAAGTAGGGATTTCCAATTCCTCATCGACAACTTCAAACAGCGTCTGGCAGGATGGAAAACAAAATTCCTGACCATGGCAGGGCGCACTACTCTTATCCGATCCACTCTTAATAGCCTCGCAAACCATGTCGTGCAATTCACTGAACTTCCGAAACAGGTAATCTCTACTCTTAACAAGTTTCAACGTGCTTTTCTTTGTGGTTCTACTACCCAAGCTCGCAAACTACACCTTATTAAATGGAAAATCATCACTAGGAACCGATCTTCAGGAGGTCTTGGTATCCAAGACCTTTTCCTCAAAAACAAAGCCCTTATAGCAAATCTTTAATGGCGATTGGTGATGAACCCCTCGGCTCTCTGGTCTAAAATACTCATAAGTCATTACATTCCTGCCAACGACTGCCCCAAAAAGACCACTACTCCCTTATGGCGAACCCTCCTTAGAGGTTGGCTAACCTGTCAACAAGGCATTCGGTGGGAAATTGGTAATGGAAAATACATTCTCTTTTGGGAAGACGCTTAGTTAAATCCAAATGAGACTCTAAAACAGAAATTTATAGGCCCTCTACCTCGGAATGCCCTAACACGGCGAGTAGCGGACTACATTCTTAATCATCGATGAAATCTAGACCAGGTCATTCACACTTTGCATGACACCACAATTCATAACATTAAATCAACCTATATCCCAATTTACACTCAAGCTAAGGACACTCGCACTTGGGGATTAACATCCAGTTGGATTTTCACCACTAAGTCTCTTTACAAAGCAATTCGTCCAGCCATCAACGATACCAACACCACCTCCTTTAGCTGGATTTGGAAACTTTTATTCCACCTAAAATTCATTTTTTTGTTTGGCAATGTTGTCATCAAAAACTCCCCACTAAATCATATCTCGCGAACGTTGGCATTTCACCAACAAATACTTGTCCTCAATGTCACAACTTAGTCGAAGACATCAACCACATTCTAATTTTCTGCCCCCATGCACAATTTTTATGGTCTAATCTTAAATTTTTACATCTACTAAATCGTCAAGATTTGATCATTGCGCCTCCTCTGGACTGGATCCCTACAATAACCAAACAATCTGAGGAAACTCCTATCTATCCCATCCCTTCGTCCACTCTTGTTTGCTTTGGTATTTGGACTCTTTAGATTAATCGAAATAATAACCACTTTAATCATACCAATAATTATCCAGATTACAGACAAACAATTCAAAAGGCTATTGAGTTTCACTCTTTGGGACCAAGCACTCGGTCTGGAAGTTCCATTTCCATCAACTTATCTTGGTCACCCCCTCCTCTTAACTGTTTCATATTAAACACTGATGGGGCAAGCTCGCAGACAACTCAAAAAGGAGGTTTTGGTGGAGTAATTCGGTACTCTTCCGGATCATGGATTATTGGATTCATGGGACAGTACAAAACACATCTCCTCTAGCTACTGTAATGCTTACGCTATTTCACGGTCTCCACATTGCTCAACTTCACAACATACAACCGTTACAAATTGAAAAGGATGCTCTGGCAGTTATACAACTACTTTATAATCCTCATGCTAATGAATTTAATCTCTTGTTTCATTGCAGGTGGCTTCTTCACCAACTGAATAATCCTAAGCTAAGGCACACATAAGGGAAAACAACGGAGTAGCAAATAGTTTAGCTAAAGAAGCATCTTCACAAAACTTTTTGGAAGAGATTGTTGTGTTGAACGCGCCACGAAATTTTGTCAACTCCATGCTTGCTGATGATCAGACAGGGAAGCAAAGGAAAAGGGTCATCTCAACTATCTCTTATAATCATAGTAATTTAGATAGTAGTAATGTCGGTAACTCTATTGTTTTGTATCCGTCAATCTCTACCTTTTTGTGTAATATGCAACCTTTGGGTAGCATTGAGCATATGGCTCCCTGTATGATGTAGTAACATATATAATATCCTTATTTACCAAAAAAAAAGATGGAAAAAAAATATCCTCTATATGATCCTTTAATAAATATGTCAGATGGCTCAGGTTAAAGTAAGAAAGAATGGAGGATGTTGGTATTTATATTTTAAAGGGAGAGTACTTAATTAGGGAAAATAAATTAAATTCACCATGAACTTGACAGCAAAACTCACTTTAGTATTTTAACTATACGGGCGTTTAAATACCCCCTAACATCTTTGAACTGTATTAAATACAACCCTGAGAGTAGAATACCACTCTCACCTGCCACATCGTAGCCATGTAAGCACCACGTCAGCACAATGTCTTTAATTTTTATTTTGTTTTACTTATTCACCTTTTGTTTTCTTAAACTCATTACACTAATTAATTAACATTCTAAAATCAAAATTGCCACATCTTCTTCAACCCCTTTTCTTTAACCCCCCCCCCCCCCCTCCCCTTATTCTTTCTTGATTTTCACCATTTTCAACCTTCACTAGCTTTTTTTTTCCCCCAAATTTTCATCTTTCAATGGTTATTTTCTTCTTTAACATTCATCAAATACTTATTTTTTCTTCTTCGAACCGTCTCTCTCCCACAAATTTTCTCATTGGAGAATAATATTTTTCGAAAATTATTTTTTTCTTAACAACTTAAATGAAAAATGAAGATTGTGTAAAAAAGTTGATAGAGATACATTTTTTTGCATCATAACTAATAGAATTAAAAATGGGTTACTTAAAATTCAAGAAAGTTTGCATTCAATAATATGAATTGGTGTTGAATTTTTGTGATTAATGAAGGACGTGTGAGATGAATGATGAAGATGAAGGAAAAAATTTAATATGAAAGAAGAAAGGTATAAGGAGTGCTTCAATGGTGAAGAAGACATTTTGGGAAGACAACAAAATAAAGAGAGAACAAAAATATTAAATATTTTTTAAAAATAATTGAACCCACAAATTTTATTTACTTCGAAAAAATAAATTTCACATTCTTTTAACTTTAACTTGTAAAAAAAATTTTTAAAAATATTAGTTAGATATTGGCTAATAAAAATGTCATGTGTATGATTTTACCTTTCAATTTATATTTTTTTTATTATTTCACGCGCTTTGAGGAGAATGACTACACTCACTTTGTCACGTCAGCTCTTAGGGTGATATTTAATTAGTTCAGAATTGTTAAGGGGATATTTAAACGCTCGTACAGTTAAAGTACTAAAGTGAGTTTTGCTGTCAAGTTTAGGAGAGATTTGATGTATTTTCCCTAATTATAATAATCTAATTTAAGATTGTAGATCACATAATGTATTGTTTTTTTTTCCTTTATGAAAATTATTGGATCTGGCAAGATAAATAAATAAAACAGTACTTGAGATCTAAATATTTATTAATTTCGAGCAACTCCACAATTAATATGCTAAGATCAATATCTTTTAAAAAATAAAATAAAAAAGTGTTTGTTGTTAAACTTTGTATATGAAGATAATAATGTAGCTAGAAAGCTCTTTCACACACACCCAAAACATATATACTAATTTCATCTTATAAAGCAAGTTATGTTGTAACGCGAGAATAATAAATTAATAGTAATATATAAAGTTGAAAGTTGATATATACCTCATTATTAAGCCTAGAAGCCATGTTTTTGTTTCTTCTGGATCTGTTAAATAACAAGGAAAATAAATAAATTATATAATGGTGAAGGCTAAATATTTTACTAATTTTGGTTAGTAACAGAAATATAAAGAAAAGTTAAGGAGTATAGGAACCTGAAATAGGAAAGGTGATGAGCAGAGAAAGTTTATACGATGGATGCACTGCATATATACATATAGTGCTGCAGGGGGGGAGGGGGGAGGGGGGTTATATCATCATTTTTTATTCCACAACCCACCCTTTTAATGCATTTATTGCCATCCGAAAAGTAGGTTGAAGTTGTTGATATGTACTTCATTTTCAACCATTTAATTTACTAACCACTTGGGCTCTTTAGGGATACAAATCTATTAAAATCAAACTACATAATATTAAACTTTAATATTTATATTTATTTAATAGAAAGTAAATCAAAAAAGAAAAAAAATCAGTCTAGGATAAAATCATTTTTATTATACTTTAACATTTCACAAACTTCTGAGAAATAACGACGATACATAAAAGTATAAAGAAAAAAATAAATTATATCAAAAGAAACTTTGTATGGAGCCTTTTCAATTTTAATAGCTTTATAGAAAAAAATTGCTTATTATTCTAAATGAAATAATTACTTTTATATTTTATTTAATTTTTTAATGAAAAGAAAAAAAATAACAGTGATTAAAAATTCAATTGGCTACTAAAAATTTTATCCCCTTAATTTTTAAGTCAATTTCTTTTTTGACTTATTTTAGAAAATAATATACTATATATTAACTACCATTAAGAAATTTAATTTAATTTTATTCAGAGTTAAATAAATATTTTAATTTTTTGTGCTATAGTAGCTAACAAAACAAGATGCAATTTCAGTAAAATAGCCACGTGGGTGGGTTGTAAATTGAAAAGGCTACAAAGTATGAAAAGATATGAGACCAGTGCATTATTCATCATTTTCTCTGTTGTATGTAATTTCTAGTGTTGCTGAAGACTTCCATTTATATAGAACTAGGGAAACAGGCCGCGCTTCGCGCGATCACAAAATGTTTTTTGAACGTATAAAATAATTTTTTTATTATTAAAATTATTTTTAGTTTTTAAATTTAAATAAATTAAATTTCAGTATATTTTATTATTTTCATTTATTTCTTTTCCTTTAATCAATTATTGTGCTTTAATCATTTTAAATACTTAAATTTTATATAATAATAATCCATTTAAATAAAACTGTAGAAAGAAAGAAATGAACTTCAAGAAAAATAAATCTCTTTATGTTGATATGTGTAGAAAATTTATACATAAGTTATATTTATTTATTTAAGATATTAAGTATCTACTTACTCTTTTTCTCAACCTTTTAAGAGCTATATATTAATATTTTCTTTTCTTAAAATCTTAATTTAAAAAGTATATCAACAGCGATGTCTAATTATATAAAAATAAGAAGGGGGCGGGGGGGAATAAACACAAACGGAATTTTCTTTGGTTAATTTTTGTTTTATTTTGTTGTTTTCCCTTTTTTTTTCTTCCTTCTTTCTTACTTGCCTTAATTTTCCTCTCTTCTTTATATATAACATATAAATAAAAATAATAATTGATATATCACTCCATTCTAAAGCTATATCCCTTACTAATTCCTTTTTATTGAAAATATGTGAAATTGTTAAGTAAAACTTATGCTAAACTAATATCTTCACTTATTATTATTATTATTATTATTATTATTATATGTTCAACTTGGATTAGACTCCTTTCTATTTTCTCCAAGTTCTAATTTCGATAGAAGACACATGACATGCGTTAAAATTAATTAACCAAAATAAGAATTTAACCACGATTTAACTAATTACATAGATAAGTCCCTAATCCGTTTAAAAACATTATTATATATTGCTCCTTTTGCCAAATTTCTTAACTCTCTTTTGTCCTCGTCTAAAATAATATTTATTGTCATATACTTATCATCATCCGAGTAAGAAATCAAAAGAAATGAAGACAATGAAAATAAAAAGGAGCCGAATCAATTTAACCTTAGCAATAAACAACTTATAAGCAACAAAAACATACCTATACCATATTCTATATAAATACATAATAGAGGATTTAGAAGACATAAATTAAGTAGTAGTTGAAAAAAATAGATTTCTTCAAGAAAGTTCATATACATAAGGAATCAAAATAAGTATAGAGTAACATAAATACAAAATGATCATACCAATTCGCCAAAAATAACATAAGATATCAACAACTTACCAAACAAAGCAGGGTAAATTATCAACAAAGAGTTTCGTTTATATTTAAATAAAAATATAACATGCATATTCAACTTTTAGAACACACCACTATACTTTTACACACAAAAAAATATGTTTGCCATCTATAAGCAAGTGATACGAGTCATCTAACTATCGACTTCATTGATAGTTAGAATACAAATAAATAACCTTCAAAACTTTGAATTCCTAAAGTGGTATGAACACTTGCGGTGCTAAGGCCATAAAAAAAAGACAGCAGCTGATTCTTGAAATACAAAAGAAAACTTTTAAAACAAATATAGAGAAAGTATTGCTTCTATGTATAAGAGCCGTCTTTGTCACAATTGCAATCTTTACTTGTCCAAATTTCAATAGCGTTTCTCTTCATTGTGCACTGTTCATAATATTAACAATTAGCATATATATTCAAAATGCAAGTATTTAAGATAAAATTTAAGAACTTCAAAGTAATCATATAGAGATCTCAAAATAGTGTAAATAATATACTTACATATGATTACTTGGCTATACTGGATGACCTTTATTTTTTAAATTTGAGTCGGATCAATGTTGGTGATGAGTACCTCAACATAGAAATCAAATTATATTAGCACAAAAAATAAAATGTTAATATATCTAATAAAATGCAATTAAAAGGGAGGGGAGAAGTTTGAAGGTCAAAAGAACAAATAAAATTGCAACTTAAATTACAAATGAAAAGCAAAAAAATAACAAATGTCGCGCCCCATTTTCTCGCGAAAATGGGTTTTATCACGACCTAACAACTCTTTTGGGATTTTGAACTTTTGGAGTCGCCACCTAACGAATTAAGGCGTGTTAGGGCACCTATCTAACCTAACTAAGTCTAGCTAAGGTCAACGAGCCAGAGATCAGGGTAAGGGTTCAAATTACCTCGAGGGGAGGTGTTAGGCATCCCTCAAGGTCCACAAATGTGGATCCCGGCCGTATCTCATGCAATTTATGTGGGGGTTACAAGTAGCAAATAAGGTCACTTCATTATTGATATGCTATCTAGGTGATGACATAACATTTAAACAAAAGACATTTTATTATTTTAATTAACTTAAACATGCAAGGCTATGTGATAGCAATAAATAAGCAATTAAGCTCATTTTTATTTAATTTAGCATACGAGACTGTGATATAACAAGTTGAACAAAAGCTCATATTATTTTGATTAATATTAAACATGCGAGTCTAAGTGATAACAATAAATAAAATATATACTAAGCAATTAAATAAGAGATAAGCAAGAAGATAGCAAAGGGACAAATAAATAAGCAAATAATTTTATATTTTTTGTTTTAAACTACCCCAAATAAACATAATTTAAACAAACAAATAAAGAGATAAAGGGAAGGGAGACTCTAAGAGACTTTTTGGATCAGAACTCGACTTTTCTTTTTTATTTTTCGATATGTTGCCGTATAGGGACAGACAAAACCAATGTTTCTCTTTCAAGCCTGAGTCGATGTCATCATCTCCATAGGGCCAACTACCCCTACCCAACCACCGCATGCATTTCGTACCTAAAAAGGTGCCTAGTCGTCCCAGTTTAATATCCAAGAGGCATTGAACTCTTAAAGGGTGGGTTTAGACAAAATAAAATATAAGGCCCTCCTAGACACCAAGTCAAACAAACAAGGGAAACAAGACGGTCATTTTAGCAATACAAGTCTCAATTTGGCCTCTAAAAAATCAATTAGACATGCTTGCAAACAACACATAATTGTGAAAGGTTTCATGCTAAGTGTATGAACATACAAACAGACAAAATTATAATAAAACAATTTAATTATGAGAGGACAAATATGATAACATGGATGCAAATTTTAGTATTGAACTAATTTAAATAAAGCAGAAATTAATAAAAGGTTTTATCTCTTGACTTCCAAGTAGCAAAGATAGTGATCCCACATGCGTATATATTTTAAAACAATAGAAAATTTAATTATTAATGCAAAGATATAACTTAGGACAGCAAATTTTATTTATTTAGGCAGAAAATTTATTTTAAGAACAACAATAGATTTCACATTAGTACAGAAAATTATTTTAAATAAGTGACAATTATTATTAGTGCAGAAAATTATTTTAGGAACGGTGGAAGATTTAATGCAGAAATTTATTTAATAAGTAGTCAATTTAAGAGATGCAGAAATCAATAGGGATTGCTTATATAAAGTGACAAGAAATATGCACGAATTTTAATTCAGTTGTTGATATGCTGAAAATTCACAAGCCTATTGACATGATTTCTAAGTGTTTAACATACTAAAAATGACAAGGTAAAAAAGAAACAATTCAATTATTAACATGCTAAAAGTTAGTTAATACTTCCTATAAACATGATTTCTAGGTGATTTAATAATCAACACATTTAGATAAAACCTATAGGCATGATTTCTAAGTCCAAATGACATATGAATGCATAAATTCTATACACATGATTTATTCAATGAGTAACTAAAATGCACACAAATTATTTACTTAACATTTTTAGCGAATTAATCATAACTCATTACTTAATACGCCAATTTGAATAAAATTAACTTCAAACATTAATTGGGGCAAAATTAACTTAATGATTGAGCAAAGATGATTTATTTTATTTTTATGGTCAAATTCAAAATTACTTTATCACATGAAAATTCATCAAACAAATTATGAACCTATAGGCAAGCTTTCTAACACAAATAAGTTTGCAAAAAAAATAAAAAAATGATTAACACATAATTTTTCCTCCCCTAGGCGATCCCAAATATATTTTATATATGAGAGCTTTAGAGTTATACACATATTGTAATAAAAATAACAAATGAAAATATACACAACATTAAAATAAATAAAGCTTTGTCCGAAATTTCTTGTAGGCCACTCTTCATCATCTTGAACTTTGAGTTCAAAACCTGCTAGAATAAATAAGGTAACACATATACAATGGAAAAATGATTGTAATGTAAAGTACTCATAGTAACAAATTACTCTCATATATAAACAACATAAGTAAGAGATAAAAAGGACAAAACATAGGCATAGATATATCAACACACATAGGGAGAAAGGATAAGGAATGCTTTTTTTTGTTCCCAACACACAACAATAATAACAAATGCAAAACAAAATTTAAAAATAATAGTGGGCTGATCAATAGTAAAATGCTAATTAAGAATACTAACCAGTTAAGCAGAAAGGAATAGTAGCAATGAAACAAGTTGATCCACCTTTTATTCGAACAAAAGCAAAGTAGCAAAGTAGCAAAGGAGAGCCCTTGAATATTTTATCGGAATCTTAATTATTATTTTTTAGAGTAGCAAGAGAGCAGTGAAAGAGTTAAAAGTCTAGTTCTTGTGTTAAGAGAGAATGAATTAGTGTGTATGATGAGAGAAAAAATGAGTTAAAATATCAAAATGTGAGATTGTGAAATAATGAAATGAGGGGTCTTATTTATATAGAGAAGAGGGGAACATAATTAAGGGAGAAAATAAATTAAGAAGAGCATATCTTGGCAATTTTCTTAAACAAAAAGCAATCAATAGAGGTCCTTTACCAAAAATAAATGACACATATGGACAAAGAATTATCTCTAGAAGGAAAACACAAACATTTACTATAATCGCACTGATTCATTCAAATCATAATTTACCATAACTACAAACATTAGCTGTTTGAAATTAGATAGGAGCACGAAATAGGAAATACAATAAATTAAGAGCAATCTTGAGATTTTATTTCCTTAATCACTCAAACAAAATCAGCAACATTATTTACCTTAACTAAACCAGTAAACACCAATTCGATATAATTAAGATCAATATATTAAAAAAGCAATACAATTTTATACAAGTAATGAAGCACATATACCTTCTGTATAATAACACCATATTTTACCATGTATAAACCTCTAATGGAGGTAAGTCAAGGATAACAATAAATAATAATATACTAACAAAATCACAGAATCAAATACATTTAATTACCAAACCTAAATTCTAATCAAGTGAATCCATTATCGAATAGTCTATGATAAAATTAGGCAAGCTAATGTTCACAAATTATCAACTAGGGGAGGAGCAATATGCAGCTATGGCATTTAGATATTAACGGGCAAATTTGGAGACAAACTTATGCAATAAATCAGTGATCCTCCAAACAATCTCATGTTGAAACAAGTACACTATCAATTTCAGTCAGGATCGACTACTAACACCAAATAAAATCAATCATACAACACAACATCGAGGCTTTAGGCAATATCTGAGTCAACTTAGCAATCAAGGGATCCAACAAATCATGCTAAAAAAAATTAGATTGACAACCATTATTTATTTATTTTGAGTAAACAACTATAGAGGATATCAGAAAATCATAATCTAATTCAGTAAAAATGTTAGGAGATAGATGGATAATAAACAGAAAAACACCTCACTGGATCTGTCGAGATCCGTTTCGAATAAACCTGAAAGTTCGAGCCTCACCGGATCTTCAACTGGTCGGAGTTTCTGATGGTCTTGTCGGCTGATGCTGGCTGGAGAAGAGAGAAGACGGAGGCAAACAGAGGCAGTGGCAGCTGCTGTCCGTTGTCGCTGCTGCTGCTTCTCGAAGTTATTACTACCGTTGGGCGCTGCTGGTTGATGCCGGTGGAGCCTGCTGGTGTCGTCTGCTGCAGCTCCTGTTGTTTACTGTCGGAGGCTTCTGTCTTTTGCTGGCAGCTTCACCAGTCGCTGCTTTCTGCTGGAAAGAAAAGGAAGAAGCGGAGGAGAGGAGGAAGAGAGAGGGCGCCGGGGGGAAGAGGCGAAGGGAGAGGGCGGCACAGCTTGGCTCGCTGGCTCCAGTGGTGGTCGGAGGAGCAGCGATGAGGGGGAGAAAGAGGAAGAGAATGGAGACGGAGAATAGAGAGGGAGGGGGAGGAGGTCGCCGGAAAAGGAAGAAAGAAAAGGACTCGCCGGAAAGAATAGAGAGAGGGGGGGGAAGACGGCTGGAGAGAGAGAAGAGAGAGTGAGGATAGGCGGCTGTTGGAGAGAGGGGAGAAGAATGTGAAATTTTTTTTAGGGATAGGGTCTTTTTTAGGTTAGAATAGGTAGATTAAATCTAGACCGTTAATTTAATAAGAGAAGGGTTAGAATTCGATCTAGGATTAATTTTAGGATGGACGGCGGAGATGAAGTCTTAAAATCAAATTGGATTGAGGATTGGAATGGCTAAAGTTGTAATAGAAATTGGATAGAATTGAAATGAAAGATGATTACAATTGAAATAAAATTTGAATTGGAGTGGCTAAAATTGAAATAAGTTAGAATAGAATGGCTAGGATTTAAACAATTTTGAAGAAAATTTTAGGAATTACTATTTAATTAAAATACTACATATATTAAAATAGTTTTATATAATTGAAAGTCGCTTAAATTTTAAACACTTAAAATTCATTAATAATTTTAAAATAATTTAATAATATTTACAATAATTTTGTTTAGTAAACATACTAAAATATATAATTTTTCAAGCAAAATCGACTAAAATTCTAAACTTTAAATAAATTTTAAAATACGTATTTAATCGAATAGTATTCCTAAAAATGGTTAAAGATCGATCAAAATTGGGTGTCAACAACAAATATATATATGGCAAGGGAAGTTGCAAATAATATGATGGCAACGGAAGTTGCTTTCAATTCTTCGTGCCTAAAATTTGCTGAAATTCCATCATATTATTTTCACTCCTTTATAATTTCTTGATCATTGTAACCTTATTCCTGTAAGCTAAAATACAGATCAATTAAAGAATAAGAATGCAACAAAAGATATAACGTAGCTCATTCAAAGAATATCAAGTGGAGTTTGAGCAACACAAAATAGATGTAAATTACGATTTTAAAGGATCTTTGTAATGACCCGGAAGGTTATTTTTAAAAATTTTGATTATTCGTTTAACTTGAGTTAACTAATTGATGGGTAATTATGAATAATTGGCTTAATTGATAGTTAATGGGCTAAAGTGATTATTTATTTTAGATCCTATACCATGTGTCTCATATATATATATATAATATAAGGTAGTGAAATTCAGTACTTTTAATTTATAAATAGTATTCAAAGGAAACAAAAAATAATGAAAGGGAATCAGAAACTAACCTGCGGCGGCGTGAACATGGATTAACAGAGGGCAAACTTCTTCACGTAAGAAAAAAATGCATCTAATACTTTCATATTTTGCCTTCATTAATGGTTGTGCTATCTTTTCATTAATTGTTGCACCAATATATAAATATATAATAATATTGTATATCAATTTGGTTATATATCGAACGATAATTAGTGGCTGCCATTTTAGCTCTTAGAATCTAAACAACAGATATATTTAGGGGTTGTAAATTTTGATAATTCTAAAATAAGTTGTGATTGGGTAATTTAAGTGTAAATTGTGGGTTGGTTTACGAAAGAAGGGTTGATGCAACAGGGTGTTTCCAATGATTGCTTAGATACTATTGGATAATAATTATCCAATGATTATTATGGGACTTTGGGTTGAACAGAAAAATAAGGAATCAAATTGGATTCCTCTGGCTGTTGCAACGTTAGTTTGCTGAAAAGTTGTCATTTTTCTTTAATTTTCTTTTTGATTTCATCGTAATTACGTTATAAGAGGAAAAACATTTAACCCTAGGCTTGAAACTTGAAAAATATGAGAATTGCTAAAAAAAATAATTAGGAATTTGATTATAAATTGAGTGGGTTTTTGGGACCTATAGTAATGCAAGTGTTGTTAGTTTTGAAAGCTTATTGTAATCATGTATGTGAATAGATTGCTTTGAGTTGAAAGTTCAACAAATGGGAAAGGCTCAATTTGCGGAGTAAATTCTTATTGGATTCAGGCAAGTAGATTTCTAAACTCTTGTTAAGTGTATGAAATGCGTGTATTTCCTTGTGGTATATGTTTGGGAGTAATGGGACTTGGTGATGGGTTGACTTGTTCACATTGATTAACTCTAATGATGAAAAAGGGGTAACAAAAGACAATGCGATTAATTATTTATGTGTGATGTGTTGAGAAAGATTTGAAGGCTTGTTGAGTCATTGTTGATATGATATTTTGTTTCTGTTGTTGTGCATTATGCAATGGTCATATCCTCTTTATTTGTGTGAACATGTCATTTGCAATATTTTAAGACATAGTTGTGACAAGAGTTATGTGTATTGAGAAAGAATGAGAACTCAAGGAGGATGTACCATTTCGAGGGACGTATCGCGCGCCGCGATGGATACTATATTTTGAGGGACGTATCGCACGCCTCGATGGTTACTATTATCGAGGGTCATGTCGTGCGCCGCGACAGATGCATGGACATATATGTCCCCCATGGGTCCCGGACTGAGAGACAGCGGGTGTGTATCACTAGGTCAGACATGCATCATTATACTTGACATTGCATTCCATTACATTGCACATACTTATCATTAGTGAACTTGATATTGTGTTTTGCTGATCTTGGGAATGCCTTTCTGTGAAACTTGTGATTGTTGAATACTGAGCTTGTTGTTGAGGATATGTAATTTGTTGAAGTGTTGTTATTAAGGATAGGTAATTTGTTGAAGTGTTGTTGTTGAGGGTATGTAATTTGTTAAAGTGTTGTTGTTGAGGATATGTAACTTGTTAAAGTGTTTTTGTGGAGGATATGTAATTTGTCTAAGTGTTGTTGTTGAGTTACGTGCTATGTAAACTGTGAGCTGTTAGGTTGGGTTGATTTTAATGCAGGTTGTAGTTGTGGAGGTTCGGTTGGGGGTGGAGGAGTACCCGTATTTCATTCCCTTAGCTTGTGTTTAGAGGTTTACTTGCTGAGTACCGTGTGGTTTGGTACTCACCCATTGCTTCTACAAATTTTTGTAGGTTATGAGCCTGGATTTTTATTATAATTGTCATTCTCTTCTTTTCCGAGGCTTCTTGGAGATTTGTGAGGTAGCTGTTTCCATCTCAGCAGACTTTCTTCTCCTTAATTATGATCTTGTTCTATTCTAGAAACAAGTTCATTTGAGACTTTGAGTTTTTCTTTTGAATCAATTGTAATACTTTAGAGGCTTGTACACGTGACTACCAGGTTTTGGGTTTTTTTATCAAGTTACTTATATTTTATTTCCACATTTTATTGTAATGGTTGAGTTTTAGGCTGACTTGTCTTGGTGGGATAAGACGAGTGCCATCACGTCCATTTTTGGGTCGTGACAAAATGGTATCAGAGCCCCAGGTTCATAGGTCTCACGTGTGTACAAGTCGAGTCTAAGTAGAGTTTCGAAGATCGGTACGGAGACGTCTGTACTTATCTTCGAGAGGCTATTGTGACTTTTAGGAAAAATCTTCACTTCTTGGATATCTATCGTGCGTACTTGATCCAATTTTGATTCTTATCGCTTCACTCCATTGACTCTCATTTATGTGATGCGTCGTGTGTAGTTCCTCAGGTGAGTAGTTTGTGTGTTGTGTATTGGTTGAATGTTAGATTTGATATTAAAGTGAAAGTAATATACTTATGGAAAGGATGTGTGGTTAGATTTGAAATATTTTTTTAAAAAATAAATAAATAAATAAATTTAAGGGGCTATGTAAGATTAGTTACCATAGTAAAGTGAATAGTACTTGTGTGATATATACAATATTTAGAGTGGTTAACAATTGGAAGTGAAATGATTAAAGGGATGACTAGATAATTGAGCTGTAACTTTGGAAACTATAATTAGTAAAGTTATCATAACATGAAGGAATTGCTTAGGAAATGATGCACCAATTAAGGTTAGAATTTCTACTACAATAGTATCGACTCTTACTTGGTTGGAGTTATGGAGTGTGTTACTTTTGATATTGACCTGACCTATGAAAGAATTCATATAGCTTGGTCTAGATATGAAACTAATTTGATAATATTTTAAAGCTATTCGATAGGTAGAAATGTGTGGATTATTTGGGTACGGTCTTCTCGGTAGGTATGATGTGTTCTAGTGGTGGATCTAACAGTCTTTCACGATGTGGTACTAGTGTTATATGAAAACAGATACGTTGTTTGACAAGTGTTAATACTAACTATTTAAGGAGTTATCAATTGTATCACATGCTCATATAGTAAGATTTGATGTTGCATTCAAATTTGAGAAACCAACTAGCTTGTTATTATGAATGAATGGATTAAGCGTGTGTATAAGGAAGATTTTAATGGTGGATCATTGATGTGGTATCAATGTGTTAAGTTGAGAAGTGTATTCCAAATGTTCTAAATAAGGACCGATAATTTCATTTTAATGTCTGAAGAAATGGATATATATCAGAATGACAAGCTTATGGGAAAAAAAAAAGTCCCAAAAAAAATATACTTGTGGGAAGGTAATTGAAGATGTTAGTAAGAAAGTGCATATAAGATTGGTTTAGGCCTTTGATTTTGGTTCGTATAACTGGATTTATCGTGTCATATTGATAAAAATATTGACTTCGTGGGAATGGCAAGAGTCAAGAGCATGATACTAATAAGAGTTCGTGATGAATTATGATTGGAATACAACTATATGATACGTTTTGTTGGTGAAAATACTTTTGTACGATAAGGATGACTTTAGAATGTCTAAGGTATGGTTCATTGCTATTTTCTAAGTAGTGTGGTTGTATGATAAGTTTATGAGGAGTTGGGATGTTGCTCGAATGGAATTGAAAGGAGCTAAAGTCATAATTAAACATATTGGGATGTAGTTTAGCATTCAAAAAAAGAAGAGAGCAAGGATATTTACTTTGATTGCAAGAGCTAAGGAGGTATCTTTAGAGGGGTTGAGAATTGGATTTAGAGATACGTGATTTCACCCATTTTTCTTTAATTATGATAATATGTAGTGTCACAAGATCATCAGATTGATTAAAAAGTATTGGATAAATCTTGAGAAAGAAGTGAACGAACGTTTATCTAGAGTATGATAATTAGTTCTTTTGTGGTTTTGATTTTGATAATGAGTATGATAGAATTTTTAGTGAAAGATATGATAAGGTCGATGGAGAGGCGATCAATGATAAGCTAAGATACGTGAATTCATAAAGATCTTCAATATATGAACTAATGTTGGTAGATAATGGGATTGTGTCACATGGTTGGGATTAAAAAAAAATGAAGTTTTTCATGGTGAGTTTATGTTCATGGTAGATGTTTTGTCAAGGTATGAATTGGTAAGGTGAGGAATGATCGATAACATTGAGTATGAAGTATTTGTAAGGACTTAAAAATAATTTAAGTGGTAAATTTGGTTACTTCTGATTGTTATACCTAAGGGGGGTTTCATGTAATGTTTTGGTTTAGAGGATAATATAAAAATATATTAAGTTGTTGGTCAAAGGATAAGATTGGTAAGTAAGTCAGCAAAAGGAACAAGATTCTGGCGTATTAAAAGGTTCAATATATTAGAAATTTTATGTCATGGGAAGAATTTGAGAAAAGTGATGGAATAAGACCTCTTGTATAAGCCATTGATTTGTAGTTTAAGATTTTATTAATTTTTGGCTATGAATTTAGATATGGATGTGAGAATTAATATATTAATGTTAGATGTGAACTAGTTCGGTACTAACTTGTTAGGGGTTTAGCATCGAAGTTTTATAAAAAGATTGAGTTTTAATTGGGTGACAAGTAATCAGGTGTGGAAGGTTTTTATGTCTAGCTAGATTGTTAAAATTAGGATTTTATGTCTAGCTAGATTGTTAAAATTAGGATAAGTAACTTATGGATATTCGGCAGAGTGGACCTACAGTTCTACTTGGTTAATGAGGATTTTAAGGGATTGGAACTACTTGATGGAATGATATAAGCAGTTATGATGCATTACATAGGTATTTTATAGTGAGTAAATGTTATGACCTTATAGTATACCGAATTATTGGAGTGATCAAGAATTTCTTAAGTGTTGGAATGAGGTATATGATGGTTTGAAGGATAGTTGAAACTAGGTATGTGATTGATACCATATTGTTGACCATGGATGTGATTCAATTATCGTGTCGCAATGGAAAGTACTTTTTGAATTGAAATTAGTATTATCAGTTTTGGGTGTGACCTGTATTTGTCATGAAATGATTAAATGGAAAGAAAGAGAGCCATAGTTGAAAATTTTTAAAGGCTACAATGTGTTTGCTAAGAAAATTTTGATAGTAGTGACAGTTTGAGAGTAAGGTAATTGGTCGATGTGGTTAGGATGTTTGTTAGTATCAAGAGTGTTGGGTTTAATGGAGTATTGTGAGAAGTATGTTGAATTTGATGAATCAAAGTATTTGTTCTATTGTAATGAGTATTAGACTGGTTGATTATGGGCGACTAAAAAATCAAAGAAAGAGAGTCATATGAATGAAAAAGTTTGATATGGCACTATGGAAGAGGTATCTAGTGTTATTCGATTTTGGTTCTGTATATTCTTATGTGACCAGCTACTTCATGTTGGATATGATTTGAAGTGTGACTAGTTGTCTATGCCCATACATATTTTCACTTCTATGGTTGCATCCCTAGTGGTGGATCGGATGTACCGATCCTGTGACATCCTTTTGGTAGGACAAGATACTTGGACAGATTTAGTTACTTTAGATATGACATATTTGATGTTTTCTTGGGATAATTGAAGTATATCAGTAGCTCTACAAGCACAACCTTGCTTATGAGAAATTATATAAGGGCTATGAAGAGTTACAATTGTCTAAAATAATTGTTAAAGGCTCTACATTTTGAAGTGTATCGCTTGTTGGGTGTTTACATGATCATTTTCTTCTTTTGGTTAGATAAGTTTGAATTCTCCCTTGATGAGTACTTAATGTCTAAAGATCTAATGTTATGAAAAGCAAATCTTGATAAGATCAGTGATGGTTTGTGCATTATTAGTGTGTGGTGGTTCGTTAAAGTTCATTTTTATTGTAGCCGATATCAATTCAAAATGTTATCTTGGTTATGTGAGAAAAGAGTCATGTTAATGGTTGTGTTAAGGTCCAATGAGTTTCAGCTTAGATTGAGTTTATGGGTTAATATATGGCTTGATAATCACTCTTGATGTATAGAACTTCCAAAATTTGGTTGGAAAGTTCAGTTCAGTAGTTCATCTTGATAGATGGTGTTAAGGAGGAGATCACTTGGAAAGATGAACATTCACTGATAGATCATAAATTAGACTTTTGGTAACGTGTGGTTATTATACTTTCTCCTTCCTTATGTTCGAGGACGAACATGGTTTTTAATGGTGGATAATGTAATGACCCGGAAGGTTATTTTTAAAAATTTTGATTATTCGTTTAACTTGAGTTAACTAATTGATGGGTAATTATGAATAATTGGCTTAATTGATAGTTAATGGGCTAAAGTGATTATTTATTTTAGATCCTATACCATGTGTCTCATATATATATATATATATATATATATATATATATAATATAAGGTAGTGAAATTCAGTACTTTTAATTTATAAATAGTATTCAAAGGAAACAAAAAATAATGAAAGGGAATCAGAAACTAACCTGCGGCGGCGTGAACATGGATTAACAGAGGGCAAACTTCTTCACGTAAGAAAAAAATGCATCTAATACTTTCATATTTTGCCTTCATTAATGGTTGTGCTATCTTTTCATTAATTGTTGCACCAATATATAAATATATAATAATATTGTATATCAATTTGGTTATATATCGAACGATAATTAGTGGCTGCCATTTTAGCTCTTAGAATCTAAACAACAGATATATTTAGGGGTTGTAAATTTTGATAATTCTAAAATAAGTTGTGATTGGGTAATTTAAGTGTAAATTGTGGGTTGGTTTACGGAAGAAGGGTTGATGCAACAGGGTGTTTCCAATGATTGCTTAGATACTATTGGATAATAATTATCCAATGATTATTATGGGACTTTGGGTTGAACAGAAAAATAAGGAATCAAATTGGATTCCTCTGGCTGTTGCAACGTTAGTTTGCTGAAAAGTTGTCATTTTTCTTTAATTTTCTTTTTGATTTCATCGTAATTACGTTATAAGAGGAAAAACATTTAACCCTAGGCTTGAAACTTGAAAAATATGAGAATTGCTAAAAAAAATAATTAGGAATTTGATTATAAATTGAGTGGGTTTTTGGGACCTATAGTAATGCAAGTGTTGTTAGTTTTGAAAGCTTATTGTAATCATGTATGTGAATAGATTGCTTTGAGTTGAAAGTTCAACAAATGGGAAAGGCTCAATTTGCGGAGTAAATTCTTATTGGATTCAGGCAAGTAGATTTCTAAACTCTTGTTAAGTGTATGAAATGCGTGTATTTCCTTGTGGTATATGTTTGGGAGTAATGGGACTTGGTGATGGGTTGACTTGTTCACATTGATTAACTCTAATGATAAAAAAGGGGTAACAAAAGACAATGCGATTAATTATTTATGTGTGATGTGTTGAGAAAGATTTGAAGGCTTGTTGAGTCATTGTTGATATGATATATTGTTTCTGTTGTTGTGCATTATGCAATGGTCATATCCTCTTTATTTGTGTGAACATGTCATTTGCATTATTTTAAGACATAGTTGTGACAAGAGTTATGTGTATTGAGAAAGAATGAGAACTCAAGGAGGATGTACCATTTCGAGGGACGTATCGCGCGCCGCGATGGATACTATATTTCGAGGGACGTATCGCACGCCTCGATGGTTACTATTATCGAGGGTCGTGTCGTGCGCCGCGACAGATGCATGGACATATATGTCCCCCATGGGTCCCGGACTGAGAGACAGCGGGTGTGTATCACTAGGTCAGACATGCATCATTATACTTGACATTGCATTCCATTACATTGCACATACTTATCATTAGTGAACTTGATATTGTGTTTTGCTGATCTTGGGAATGCCTTTCTGTGAAACTTGTGATTGTTGAATACTGAGCTTGTTGTTGAGGATATGTAATTTGTTGAAGTGTTGTTATTAAGGATAGGTAATTTGTTGAAGTGTTGTTGTTGAGGGTATGTAATTTGTTAAAGTGTTGTTGTTGAGGATATGTAACTTGTTAAAGTGTTTTTGTGGAGGATATGTAATTTGTCTAAGTGTTGTTGTTGAGTTACGTGCTATGTAAACTGTGAGCTGTTAGGTTGGGTTGATTTTAATGCAGGTTGTAGTTGTGGAGGTTCGGTTGGGGGTGGAGGAGTACCCGTATTTCATTCCCTTAGCTTGTGTTTAGAGGTTTACTTGCTGAGTACCGTGTGGTTTGGTACTCACCCATTGCTTCTACAAATTTTTGTAGGTTATGAGCCTGGATTTTTATTATAATTGTCATTCTCTTCTTTTCCGAGGCTTCTTGGAGATTTGTGAGGTAGCTGTTTCCATCTCAGCAGACTTTCTTCTCCTTAATTATGATCTTGTTCTATTCTAGAAACAAGTTCATTTGAGACTTTGAGTTTTTCTTTTGAATCAAT
Source organism: Solanum sitiens (assembly GCA_016801875.1). Classification (NCBI taxonomy): domain Eukaryota; kingdom Viridiplantae; phylum Streptophyta; class Magnoliopsida; order Solanales; family Solanaceae; genus Solanum; species Solanum sitiens. The sequence goes on from JABWTJ010000969.1 coordinate 135,165, forward strand.
TGTAATACTTTAGAGGCTTGTACACGTGACTACCAGGTTTTGGTTTTTTTATCAAGTTACTTATATTTTATTTCCACATTTTATTGTAATGGTTGAGTTTTAGGCTGACTTGTTTTGGTGGGATAAGACGAGTGTCATCACGTCCATTTTTGGGTCGTGACAATCTTCCACTCGAGTACATAGAGAAAATATAATAAAATAATAGAGGAAGACTAACAAAGTTTGAATTAATTAATCACAGTGCATTACTACAAGTGGAGTTTGAGCAAGACAAAATAGATGCAAATTACGATTTTCAAGGATCTTCGACTTGAGTACATAGAAAAAATATAATAAAATAATAGAGAAAGACTAACAAAGTTCGATTAAATTAATCACAGTGCATCACTATGTTACTTGTGAAATACTTCCTTGAGATAAAATAATCCACATATGACTGAAGCACTCTCTCTATGCATGCAGAAATTATAGAGAATACGCCTTGAGAAAATCTCAAATAGGCAATATGTGGATTGTAGACAATGAAAAAGATTTGATGCTGCTCAAATATATATATGGAATGATGTTGTAAATGTTCATAAATTGATATTTCAATAGTGAAAGATGAAAAGACAAGCAAGTTTATTTGATGAGTTTAGGAATTAATAATTAATAAATAATGTAATTAATTTGTTTTAAGTACTTTTTACTGTTACAGTTTTTTGAGAAAAAACGGAAGATGATAAATTAACCTTCTCAACTTCCTCTACCTAAACTTCTTCATGCAGTTAAGTATATTTACTCACTTTTAGAATTTTAAAAATAAATAAAAGTAGAAAATTTAGGGAAAAAAACAATAAAATATCAAAAAAAAATATGAGAAAAAGAATAAATATGAATGGAGGTCATAGAGAGGTGCCACATCACCTCTTTTATGATCCTCCTTTATATATATATATATATGATTAGGAACAAGTAAATACATGTGAGAAAACAAAACTAAAGATGTAGGAGTATAATAGATCCAGATTATTACTCCTTCTATTTAATTTTACGTAACATCATTTGATTTGATATAATACTAAAATAAAAAAATAAGAAATTTTTAAAATTTGTGATTTAAGATGTTGCTTAGATATTTTAAAGTTAAATTATTATTTTTATTATAGTAAGGTCAATTTTTTATTTTTTTTGGATGAACTAAAAAGAAAAGTTTGTAAGAAATGGGACTTAAGGGAGTCCGGAGCTTAAAGGGTGAAAAATATTAACAAAAATTTCAAAACGGTATATGAATTTCTTTTTTAACCAAAACGGTAAAATCGATGGGGAAATAGCGATTTTGTCCGCCGGAGTTAAGGAAAATCACTGCTATAGCAGCAATTTGTTCAATTTGCTTTTTTTTTAAAAAAAAAAAAAATTTAAAACCAAATCGGCAGCGATTTTCCTTATCAATTTTTTTTAGTATTTTTTAATAAATTGCTGCAAAAGCAGCGATTTTACGTTAATTTTTTTTTTAATTTTTAGCGATTTACCAATTTACAATTATTTTTTTTAATTTTTAGTAAATCGCTGCCAGGTTTTATACATTATATTCAAATTGTATATAATCTAAATTTTAAAGGTTTTGCTAGAAATACAATAAAAAAGGTTGTATTTGATTATCATGCACAACATTTTCAATATCTTCGTTGTTTATTTTATTATAATACTCGTAAAATAGTTATTACTTCTGATATGGGTCGTAGTGTAAACGGTAACAATTATTTGACTGTTACTGCACATTGGATTGATGAAAATTGGTATATGCAAAAAAGAATTTTAGGTTATAAATGTTGTCAAATGCAAAAAACCGGTAGTTATATTGCTCAAACTATTTTAGATATTTTACAAAGTTATGGAATATGAGATAAAATAAGTAGTATAACATTAGATAATACTTCAAGTAATAATGTTGCTGTTGAATATTTAAAACCTACTCTTTGTTCTTTTTATGGTGATAATTATCATATTAGGTGTACTGCACATATATATAATTTGATGGTTAGAGATGGTGTATAGATGTATGATAACGGATGTACAAAAGTTGAAAATGCATGTCATTTTATATTTAAATGTCAAGTTAAGTCTAGACGTAAAGATTTTCAAAATCGTTGTTATGAAAATAACCTTCCACCTAGAAAAATTCCAAAAACAGTGGCTACTAGATGGAATACTTTATATGAAATGCTTGTAGTCGCTTATGAATATAGGATACCTTTACAAATGGTTTGGAATGCTCATAATTCTGATATGGCATATAGACTAGATGATAGTGATTGGCGTGATATAAATGAACTTATAGATTTTCTAAAAGTTTTTTACTTAACTACAAAAAGAATATCCGTACTTTATAGTCCTTCAATTTGTACTGTTTTGCCTGATATTTGTAGAATTTCTTCTAAATTATATCCATATAAAAGTAAACAAAGATTTCAACAAACCATTGAAAAAATGATTCTAAAATTTAAAAAATATTATATTCCTATTCCTCAAATTTATTTAACCGCATGTCTTTTAAACCCTAATTATAAAGATATAGGTGCATCAAAAATGGTTGAAAAAAATTATTTTAACTTAGATATTAATGATGTATTAGAAGAAATTCCTAGTTGTCAACTAGTTAAAGATAGCATAAAAATTGAAGCTAGAAAATTGTATGATTTATATAATGCTAATATAAATAATTCAAGTGATGAACCTCAAAGCTCTAGGAGTAGATTTGATGAAGATAATATTGATGATTATTTATATGATTATCTTGAACTTTCACACGATAATAGAAATGATCTTGATGCCTATGTTAATCAAAATACAGAACCTACTGAAGATATTCTAGCATGGTGGAGAATTCGCGACAAAGGATTTTCGAAACTACAACCGATGGCTCAAGATATATTAGCTATGCAAGCATCGTCAGTAGCTTAAGAAGGCGTCTTTAGTGCAGCAAGGCTTCAACTTGGAGATCATAGGCATTCACTAGCAGCCAACAACTTGGACATATCGGTATTATTTCGTGATTGGATTAATGTCGAGAGAAGAAATTTGGGTCATGAACCACTACCGACCAAATTTCAAGATGACGTTGATGAAGTAATGCAGGATTATAGTGACGACGGGATTGAAGCAATGGAAGATCTTTCTATTCAACCAATTCCCGAACATGTTACTAAAGAAATGTTGAATGATTTACGAAAGGATTTATATGGTGGCACCAACTATTAGTAAGAGTATGATAATTCGAGATTTAATTCAAACAGAACCCTTCCTAGAAGGTGGTTGTGTAGATTAAATCTTTTGATACTCTACTAATATTTTTGTAAATGTAATTGTAACATCAAATAAATATTAATAAAAATATAGGCTATTCGCCTTAATTTATTTTTTATTATTGTTGTATTAAATTAAATTTTTAATTTTTAATTTTATAAACTTTAAAGTTTGAATTTAAAATTTCCAAACTTTAAAAGTTTGAATTTAAAATTTCCAAACTTTAAAAGTTTGAATTTAAAAATTTCTAACTTTAAAAGTTTGAATTTAAAACTTTCAAACTTTAAAAGTTTAAATTAAAATTTTCAAACTTTAAAGTTTAAATTTAAAATTTTCAAACTTTTAAACTTTAAAGTTTGAAATTTAAATTTTACAAACTATAAAGTTTGAAATTTAAAGTTTCAAACTTTAAAAATTTGAAATTTAAATTTTAATATTTTATAACTTTAAAATTGAAATTTAAAATTTTCAAAGTTTGAAATTTAAATTTTATAAACTTTAAAGTTTAAATTTAAAAATTTCAAACTTTTAAAGTTTGAAATTTAAATTTTATAATTTTTAAAGTTGAAAATTTTTTAAGTTTCAAACTTTTAAAGTTTGAAATTTAAATTTTATAACTTTAAAGTTTGAAAATTTTAATTTTTTTAATTTTTAAAGTTTTCAATTTATTTTTTTATTTTTTTAAGTATTATAATTAAAGTATATTCAATTAAATAAAATTAAATCAATGTTTAAATAATTTAAATTAATTTATTTTTTTAAAAAAAATTAAATACCGGTCCGGTCCGATCCCGTACATTACCGGTTTCCTTCCGGACCGGGACGGAACCTATAATTTTTACCGGTTTACCGGTTCGGTCCGGTCCCGGTTCCGGAACGGTCCCGGTTTGCGTAGTACCGATTTCGTACCGGTTTTGAAACTTACCGATCCGGTAATCCCGGTTTCGGTACCGCCGCTGGCCATAGTGTGATGTGATTATATACTAGATGGACAATAGTCCAATAGTTTATGTCAAAATTACATATTCCCCAATAGTTTATAGAAAAAATGAAATGCCCAAAATAAGAATATTCATCTTATTGATTTCATGTATATGTGTAATGACCCTTCAAGTCATTTTCTTTGTTTTTTGATCTTTTCATAGTTAGAGTTTTCTGTAGCTATTCCAAGTCATTTATGACTTCTTCTGACTGACAATTCGGTCATCGGGTCATTCATTTGGATTTTGTGCAAATTTTTTTGTTTTGAAGCCTTTGAAACTTGAAAGGTTGACTTCAGTCAAACGTTCACGAAGATGGCCCCAGAATGCAATTTTGATGATTTCAATAACTCCGGAAGGGCCATTTCATGCTAGGGACATGGTTGGTTGAGGCTCCAAGACTATGGTGTGAGTTTGTATCATTAGATATTTTAACTTGAAAACTTAAGACTAGGTTTGACTTTGGTCAATATTTTTAGTTAACATGCTTGATGAATTTTTTTTAGCGGGGTTAGCTCACTCCAAAATGTCAAATTTGATTTAGAACGACCTTTCATGCGATTTCCTAGTCTTTCGGTCTCATTTTAAGCCTTATTTGGAATTTGGCCAAAAATTGAACTTAGGTTTGGGACTGACTTTTCATTGAAATGACCTCATATGAAAGTTTTGATAATTTTGTTGAGTCCAAAATGCTAAATTTGATGGGTAGCATATTTTATTTAAGAGATTTTTTTAAAAAAAAAAGTCAAAGTAAAAATTATTTTCTCAAGACTAAAATATCATTTTTATATATACATATTTAGTACTATATTTCTTATTAATTAATAATTAGCATATTTCATAAATTTGGTTAAATTTCATTATTTTATTATTATTATTATTATTATATAATAAATTTAATAAAAATATTTTACGTTTGTATATTATTATTTTATGTATTATATATTATATATTCTTTCATGTATTACTTTGTAGAATTAGAAAGAAGTAACGACAATATTTTTATAACATTAGAAAAAGAAAAAAAAAATTAAAGATTTCAGCCTCAAAAAAAGGTATCATATGATTAAAAATTTAAGCATGTAAATTTATTTCTTAAAAAAGTAATTAATTAATTTATTTTATAATAGATATTTTAAAGAAATTTCTCTCTATAAAATAATTTTGATATTAGAAGTATATTAATGATTGTCCTTTTTTGTAATTAGATTCTAACAACACCTTTTAAAAAAGAATAGTCAAAAGCAGTTTTACTTATGAAAAATATTTTTCTAATTAATTAACCAAAAATATTTTTTTTCTAAACGACTTTTCTATAAAGCCATTTTAAAAAAGTATTTCTAATAAGTTTGTTTTTAGCATTAATGTCAAATAGATCCTAAAGCTATATGATAACTGACTAATAGGTTTAAAAAAATAATAATTGTATTTAGTTCTTTAATGTTGATCAATTAAGTATTAGAGTATACATCATAGGAGTATATATATGATTTGTTATTATTTTTCATTCTTTAATATAAAAATTTGAGACAATCGCATAATAGTTTGATTCTAATCTTCATAAGAAATGTTACAGTAAGTATGGAGGGTATTAGTTTTAGTGTAGAAACTCAATAAGTTATGCTAAGCATATTATCTTTCAAACATTATTACAATTTTTAACATGAGCTACCATTCGTTGAAACATTATACCATATATATAAGTTCAAAAAATGATTTTATGATTATGTATTAGATCTCTTCGAGTTGTTCGTATGTTTACTTTGAATCTCCTTCGTAAAATTTTGACTCCACAACAAATATTTTCAAATAAATTTGTATATAAATCCACACACAACAAGACAAATTAACATGAAAAATGTAGTTTCTTCGTTAATTGTGGCAAAATTTATTGGGCTAATAACTATTTAATTAAGCAAATGATAAAATGAGCATAAACTTATATTTTAGGACAATCTACACATATTTTTATACCCTTTTCTACCTTTCGTAATAAATTAATTAATTAAAAAATTTATTAAATATTAAGTCTTTCGAAGTAATATTTGAAAATTATTCATTATTTTCTGTGTTGTGTGTCATTCTAGTCTGAAGACTTCCCTTAATAGAATTAGGAACAAGTAAATACATATGAGGAAACCAAAAGTAACGATAATAGGACTATTATAGATCCAATTCATTACTCATTCATTTGATTTGATACACTATTCAAGTAGAAAATGAGAAATCTTTAAATTTGTACTCTAAGTTATTTCGTATTATAGTAAGATAACATTAATATTTCTGAAACGAATAAAAAAATAAAAAGTTTGTGTGAAATGAGATTTAAGGAGTACTACTTTTTACTACTTAACACTTACTTTGTTTTAATTTATGTGATATAATTTAATTTGACATTAAATTTGAAATAAGCTTAAGAATACTATGATCTTAATTAAGTCATAAAATATTTAAATTTTTTGTGCTATAGTAGCTAACAAATCAAGATGCATTTTCAGTAAAATAGCCACGTGGGTGGGTTGTAAATTGAAAAGGCTACAAAGTATGAAAAGATATGAGACCAGTGCATTATTCATCATTTTCTTTGTTGTATGTAATTTCTAGTGTTGCTGAAGACTTCCATTTATATAGAATTAGGAACAAGTAAATACATGTGAGGAAACAAAACTAAAGATATAGGAGTATAATAGATCCAGATTATTACTTCTTCCATTTAATTTTACGTAACATCATTTGATTTGATATAATACTAAAATTAAAAAATAAGAAATTTTTAAAATTTTGTGATTTAAGATGTTGCTTAGATATTTTAAAGTTAAATTATTTTTTTATTATAGTAAGGTCAATTTTTTTTGGGGGGTATGAACTAAAATGAAAAGTTTGTATGAAATGGGACTTAAAGAGTACTAGTTTTCACTACTTAATATTTTTTTCGTTACAATTTATGTGATATAATTTAATTTGATATAAAAATTTTAAAAACCTTAAAACCTTAGCTCATAATGAAGTAATAAAATATTATATGGCTATAAATTATTTTATTAAGAATAAAATAAATATTTAAAATTTAAAATATACTATCATTTTTTTGTTATAATAGCTAACAAAACAAAATGCATTGTCGTAAAATAGCCATGTGGGGGGCTTGTAAATTGAAAAGGCTACAAATCGTGAAAAAAATGTGGGACCACGTACACAAAAGTTATTAGTCCCATAGAAGGAAAGGTGCATGCATGAAACAGTCACATTTAAGATATTCAGAAATCAAAATTACCTATTTTGCCCCAATATGATAGATTTAAATGACATATTTATCCTTGGTCGTATTTATCGTTGGTGTGTGATGTGATTATATACTAGATGGACAATAGTCCAATAGTTTATATCAAAATTACCTATTTTGCCCCAATATGATAGATTTAAGTTAATTTTTTTGACTTATTTTAGAAAATAATATACTATTTATTAACTACCATTTAGAAATTAATTAGGAGCTCTTTTGAAAATGTAAAAAAAAAGTGCAGCTAAAGGAAATTGAAAATTAAATGTTTGAAGGATGTCTAAAGCATCTACTTTAAGCATTTAAAATATTATTTTACTTATATATACAATGTAATTTGCTGATGAAGGGAGTCCAATTGTACACCCTCAACCTAGTGTAGCTACACCCCTGATTATTATTATTATTATTATATATATATATATATACACACACACGTTTTCATCAAATTTTATTTTTAACGTATTTAATATAGAAAAAATGAAATGCCCAAAACAAGAATATTCATCTTATTGATTTCATGTATATGTGTAATGACCCTTCAAGTCATTTTCTTTGTTTTTCGATCTTTTCATAGTTAGAGTTTTCTGTAGCTACCCCAAATTATTTATGACTTCCTCTGACTGATAATTCGGTCATCGGGTCATTCATTTGGATTTTGTGCAAATTTTCGTGTTTTGGAGCCTTTGAAACTTGAAAGGTTGACTTCAGTCAAACGTTCACGAAGATGGCTCCAGAATGCAATTTTGATGGTTTCAATAACTCCGGAAGGGTCATTTCATGCTAGGGACATGGTTGGTTGAGGCTCCAAGACTATGGTGTGAATTTGTATCATTAGATATTTTAACTTGAAAATTTAAGACAAAGCTTGACTTTTGTCAATATTTTTGGTTAACATGCTTGATGAATTTTTTTTTAGCGAGGTTAGCTCGCTCCAAAATGTCAAATTTAATTTAGAACGATCTTTCATGCGGTTTTCTAGTCTTTCGGTCTCATTTTAAGCCTTATTGTGGAATTTGGCCAAAAATTGAACTTAGGTTTGGGAGGGAGTGACTTTTCATTGAAATGACCTCATATGAAAGTTTTGATAATCTTGTTGAGTCCAAAATGCTAAATTTGACGGGTAGTATATTTTATTTAAGAGGTTTTTTTTAAAAAAAAGTCGAAGCAAAAAATTATTTTCTCAAGACTAAAATATCATTTTCACATATACATATTTAGTATTATATTTTTTATTAATTAATAATTAGCATATTTCATAAATTTGGTTAAATTTCATTATTTTATTATTATTATTATATAATAAATTTAATAAAAATATTTTACGTTTGTATATTATTATTTTATGTATTATATATTATATATTCTTTCATGTATTACTTTGTAGAATTAGAAAGAAGTAACTACAATATTTTTATAACATTAGAAAAAAGAATTTTTTTTTAAAGATTTTAGCCTCCAAAAAAAGGTATCATATGATTAAAAATTTAAGCATGTAAATTTATTTCTTAAAAAAGTAATTAATTAATTTATTTTATAATAGATATTTTGAAGAAATTTCTCTCTATAAAATAATTTTGATATTAGAAGTATATTAATGATTGTCCTTTTTTGTAATTAGATTCTAACAACCCTTTTTAAAAAAGAATAGTCAAACGCAATTTTCCTTATGAAAAATATTTTTCTAATGAATTAACCAAAAACATTTTTTTCTGAACGACTTTTCTATAAAGCCATTTTAAAAAGTATTTCTAATAAGTTTGTTTTTAGCATTAATGTCAAATAGATCCTAAAGCTATATGATAACTGATTAATAGATTTAAAAAATAATAATTGTATTTGGTTCTTTAATATTGGTCAATTAAGTATTAGAGTATATATACTTAATTCAATATATATACTCTAATACTTCAATTCCCTCTTTAATAGAGTATCATACATGCATCATAGATATGCTTTCATGTGTGTGTATGTGTACATATATGAGAGAAAACCTTTCACATAAACACTCTTGACCCACACATGTTCATACTTCACTTCATTCATGCATAAGTGTATAGGTGTACATATATGAGCAATCCTTTCATTTTAACACTCTTAGACACTACATATATTCATAATGCATCATATCATATACTTTCATGTTTATAGCTTAACCATGCATTCATATTCATGTACATAGAGTAATCACCCTAGCTAGGATTTATTCTATCAAGGTAGATATGTGCAATGTATAGTCAAAGGCCCATACCTTTGCCTATACCAGTACACCTATCAAGTCATCCTAGTTAATATACATGTCATACTTCATGGACATATATTTTACATGCATAGTCATAGACATTAGTGCATATGAGAACTGTCCTTTCATTAGACACTATGAACCTATGCTACTTATAAGCATGCATGAGGTGTGAGTGTGTGTACATTGGTCAACATGATCACATAATGGCTATCAACATCACATTGAGGTAGCCACCCTCTTAAGACCATAATGCACATTCAAACATAGACCACACACCACATAATAGCATAGGAGACAAGACAACTTCAACATTTGCATTCTAGACTCCTAACATTAGCTACTATCACTCATTCATATAGGGTACATAGGTAGGGGTCACCATTAGGACTTCATCAATGGAAGCAAACCAAACCTAACCCTAAAAAATTATTCAATTAACATTACATCATCAATGTAACCTAGATCATGAATTAGCATTGGACACTAGACATATAACTGTACACTCTATGATCATCATACCCACACATTCATAACACAATTGCCTTCAAGGCCATGATCACATCAACCACACATTCATAACACAATAGCCTTCAAGGCCATGATTACATCACATATAGAATGACAAGGAAGTAAAAACCGCTACCATAAGTGGATCATACCACACAATGCCATACAAGGCCAATTCAACTATCAATTCTGTAGAGAAATAGAGGAAATAGGGCCAACATAAAATTTCTCCAAGATTTTATCATCATTGATCAATACTCATGATTCATCAATAATTCATATATGGGTTAGTAGCTAAAAGTACAAAGACATAATCGAAATCATGCTACAACCATCATAGGATCAAGATCACATTATGTACACTACATCATCAATTCTATAAAGGGTGGAAGAATATAGGTCTAACTTACCAAATCTCCAAACATTTATCCACATTAATCAATTAACAATAATTCATAAGCAATTCGCAAGGAAAACAGTAGCTATAGATACATTAACATGATCAAATTCACAATCTTACAATATCTCAACAAGATCACATCACCCACATTATAGGCTAAACTGAGAAATTTGGAGGAACATAGGTTCATCATGAAATTGGATTGAAATCATCATTATAAACAGTAGCTAATCCAAAATTCATCATAAGCATGCTTTTGAAATCATTTTGAGAAAGAACCCATGGCTAGGAAGAAAGATATGGAGTTTGATCATGAATTCTCATTGAAAACCTTTGAAGGAACTCTCTAGATGAATGAATATATAAAGATGAAGGATTACGATACCTCATTATAGGATAAAGCCTCGAAAACTTGATGAATAAACCATCACAATCCCATCTACAAGCTGTTCTTGAGCTTCATCTCTAATGGAGGTTTCTAGAGAGGTTTTGTTTTGAGAGAGAAGTCTAATTTTTGAATAATTAATTGGGAATGGGGTTTCCATGTTAATAACCAACTTAATAAACTGCCTAGGGTCAATTTAGGACGTGGGGTGAATTTCCCATTCACCCCTTTAATGAAACAGCGTGCATGGCAAGCAGTTGCAGGCTGCGTAAACGCCCACAAGCTACGCCTCATAAACCCATTGACGGGACATACTGGCAACCGTCATTTGGGTCTGAGACTCAACACTTGGATTAGGCTTCCCCAGGCTAAGTATAGGGCTACGCCCTTCAGATGACGGGGCGTAAACCTGGCTACGGGGCATCGTTCTTGGTTCGTCGATTGATACTGCCAAGGCAATGTCTAGGCAGCCTTTGGGTCCTCCTCAAGGACCTTTTTGCAGGGCCCTTGGGGAGTCGTGCCTAAATGTTTCCTACGTAAATACACTCGTATACATTTTAGGGACCTCTCACATCAATTTCAACCAAAACGAACACGTAAAATATGCCAAGGCACACCAAGACACACATGCAAGTCTCAAGGCTAACTTTTGAACGTGCATGCCAAGGCACCCCTAAGTAGTGAACCTTTTAGAAGACTTAGTACATTACATTCTTTTGTGGGGGATAACTTAACCGACATAGACCATGAGAGATAGACATGGAATCCCGGTATTAACCCCTACCAGATGAGGGATCTCCACTTGCCTAAGGTAGGGTCATTCTTGAGCCTTAATATGGATTCTCCATTAGCTAGTTCTATGCGGGCGTATAGTTAAGGGATAAGGATATTGCTTCTGAGTAACTCATTCTATACTAACGAGGAGTACTGATACGCTCAAATTACACCTTGCTAAAGAAGTATAAGCGGTCGTAATCAAGTAGAGAACCCAACTAGTAGGTAGGGGTCGATCCCACAAGGAAAATGGTTTAGACTAACTTTAATTCACAATTACGTCTATTTAGCCAATGTCTTTCCAAAAATAAGTAAGTAAGGAGGGGTTTATGAAACAAGTTCCTTAAACAGTCTAAGTTAACAAGTAAAAGAAGGTAAATGTTGAGTTTTTATCAAGTTATGAGAATAACTAGGGTATATGTGTTCCCCACAAGTTCATAACGCCGTATTTCTAGCAATAGCAATTCTTTTATAGTGTTTTACATGTAAAGTGCTAAATCCTTTGTCCGGCATCTACAGAATTTCACCCCGTACCTTGGTTCGGCTACGTGTGTATAAACTACTAACCCTTATCTTTACCTCATATTAGACATCATAATCGATGTATGGCTTAGTTATTACTTTGACAATCGACACTAGCCTATTGGATAGTATCACACTAAATCTATGTTGAGAATTATCTTCTTATGAACTACCTCCTTGGTCCGGCAAGTAGCAACAAGGCGAGTTCTAACGTTGGCCACCGTTAAAAAGACTTTTAAGTGAAAGAATTATCCATACATGCAAAAACACCATTTGAGAATTGCTTAATTGCTAGTATTACTTTGTTATATTACCCATGGTTCCTACAACCCTAGTTGTGGATTTAGTTACCCATGCTAGAAAGATCACAATTCATAATATTGAATGAAGAAATCATGAATTACTTAACAATAAGAAGAAACCTAGAAATTCAACTTGAAATTGCAAAAAAACCTTCAAACCAAATCCGGAAATTGATTAATTGCCCAAAGTTTGCAACCAACAATCTCCAACACAAACTACAACACTAATAATGGTAGCTAACCCAAAAAACGAGGTTTTAAAGCCCTATATAGAAAACATAGTCCTAAAGAAAAAGGAATTAAAATAAGGAAAGTTTTGTCCAGAAACGCGGCTTCAATTGACGACCTCACTGACGGACCGTCGATCAATCAATAGTCCGTCGACTTCCTCTCTTAGTGCATACTTGGAATTATTTTTCTTAACTGGATATCACCTTCTCTGAATCAAATGAGGGACCAGCAGTACGGTTCGTCAATCCATCTACGGTCCGTCGATGCACTTCCGTCATTCCACACTTAGAATCTTGAAAAGTCAGGTACTGAAACCTTCTCTGAACCAATCGATGGTTCACCTGTACGGTCCGTCGATTTTTCTCTCGTAGTTCCACACTTTGTCATATTTCCCTGATCTTCTCCCTTAGCCTGAACTGCACATCGATGGTTACCACCTACAGACCTTCGATATGACGATGGGCCATTGATGGCCTTTATAGGTCATCTTCTGCATTTTTTTCAGCTGCCTTATGCGTTTTCAACTTGGACATCTTTCCAGCAAAACAAAACACAACACTTGTTAAAACTACTACAAAAAGTCTCTAGACACACACAACACTTAAGTAAAATGCATTGAAAATACCGTGAAACCACGGTACATCAACACCCTCAACTTTAATTCATTTTTTATCCTCAAGCGACGCACTATGACTCAAAACAACATTTGTACAAAAGTATACACTTTTAAGCACTAGCAATCACATGGCTATCAATCCCGAATCTTTCTTTTATTTAGTGCAGGCTTATTCTCTCAGGTTCGACAAGTTAACTCATGCAGATCACATCATGACACAAACTCACCATACAACATACACCTCTACTTTTTGCCTCTCACAAGGTACCAACTTTTGATACCTCAACTAGTGCCCTCACTTCAAAGAAATCCTCATTTTTCACACAGTGATTATGAATTTGGGTATAAGGATCTTTGTTCAACACTCGCTCTCAACAACAAGTTCAAATACATTTGGTGCTCTTTGCCATAGGCTGCCCTTATTTTCACTGCTTAAGTTCACCGCACTAGTGTCATATTTAGGGAGCACCTTCTAGACGTAACCGGTGTCATAGTCCTCGGAGAGGACTAAAACTAGACTCTTAACATTCCTTATTACATATCATAGGTTAAAAAGTGCAGAAAAGTAAAACTTTTCATCCATATATACATCATGAGGCTTACATAGACCTCTCGTTTACATATAGTATATACATAGGGAGTTTACATAGACTCCTCGCATATGAAGCTTACATAGGATTCTACTTTTATGTCACATATACAATATACACAATATAGAGTCTAATAGAGATGTCTCATATAAAACCATCTAAGTCGGAATAAAAACAATTCGGGCATAGCCGTTACACAAATGTATAATTGCCACTTAGGGCTTACACCAATGTCTTGTACAATAATAGTAAAACGAATGTCATTAGACTATATCATGAGAAAAGGCACCATTCTCGAATCTGGAGGACATACCCACACTTGGAGAAATGATCCAAGTCTTCTTGCAAATTGGCCACGAACCCTTCAACGATCGGAATCTAAAATTTTTGGGAAGAAGGGAGAAATAGGGGTTAGTACACCACTTGTACTAAGTATGTTTATATGCACATTAAACATTTGAATACATGCATGAGAGGGACAATTTCTTTAGAAAACATGCTAAGTCATTTAGAAAACCTTAATGCACATACAAGAGAGCACATACAAGATAAGGATCACAAAAACATAAGACATGTTCATAACCAAAGACAACATCAACATAAAGCCATATCAACATTTTTTTTTCAATAGTTCATATCAACATAGTATACAAAACCCTTAACAACAATCCCATCCCAAGCCTACAAGTGCAATGCCCATGTGAATCCCAATAACTCCACATATTCAAGTACACAAGATAGAAGATCATAAGTAATGCTTTGCTTCCTACAACATATCCTCATAGGTAGTTATCACCACATATAGCAACTTAGATTAATAGCATATTCATTAACACAGTCAACATCATATAAGAGTATCATCATATAAAGCCAACATTTAATAATACATGATATCATAATACACTAGACCATCTCCTAGGACTCCTTTTAGAGTTAACTTGTGCAATGTCTAGGTAGAGTCCCATACCCTACCTATCCTAAGTAGATCCCTAAAGTCATCCTAGTCAATGTCCATCTTCATTTAGTCATTCATTTTACTTTCGAGAACATCTTGCCTTAACTGACATAGACCACATGAGCTAATGTGGAATCCGGTGTCATGGAACCCTACACCGAAATAAGGTGGACTACTTGCCAAGGTAGTACCAATACATGAACATAGCATCTAGGTGGATCCACTAGCTAGTATTCCTATGGGGGCAACATAGTTCAAGAACTAGGAGATGAACTTGGGACCCTCTTTATGAAACATGCGTTATAGTCTCCAATCTCATGAGTATAATAGTGAACCTACCTTCCCTACTTGGGAAGGGACACTCCTCACTACTAGTTCACTTGGTGCTAAGATAGAGTCCCTTTTGAAATATCTCTCTTTAACAATCATAACTTAGTTTAGGTCGTAGAAGACTATCTCCCTGTATAGTCATAGTCATTATCTCAATAGGAATTGCATGAGAACATCCTTTTAATACAACCCTCATATGTGAGATTAGAACATTATCATCATTATGTCATAATAAGGCACATAGGCAATTCATAACAGACCTTTATCATTAAATCTTAAGCATAATCTCACAATCACATAATCAAGACATTTCAATTACATCATCATACCACACCTACTTAATCCAATCACAAGATATAATTCAATTAAACTTCATCACCAAGTACAAGCCATCATAATTGAAGTAAAGGTTTGAGATCACAAAGACTTACCAAGTCTCCTTCAAAAGCCATCATCCATGGTCTTACCATCAACCAACGAATGTTATCAAATAATAGGTGTAACAACATCATACAATAGTAATTAACACAAGAACTAAGTCAATTGCATCATCACTAACCAATTCAACATCAATTCATAACCTAGGGTTAGGGGAATATGGTTTATCATGAGTGAATTAGAATAGATAAAACAAGTTAAACAATCAATACATTCATCAATTCCCATCAATTCATAAGCAAGATCCAAGATTTGGGGAAATTGGGGAAAAAACATAAATTAATCAAAATTACCATCAATTGACATCCATTACTCAACAATCTACACTTAACAATTAGACATAATCAATCATCAATTTCAAGTTTAGAAGAAAACCCGTTTGTAGAAGAAAAACCCTAAGAATTGGGTGATTTAGAAATCAACTTTGAAAGGACCTCTTGGGGAAAGGAATCCCAAGAGTGAAGAACCCATACCTTAATGAATCTTAATCCACGAAATTCGAGTGAAATCCTAGAGAAATTTGTCTTCTTCTTCAAGTTTTCTTCTTTCTTCAATGGAGGTTGAATAGAGAGAGAAAGTAGAGAAATGTGAGAGCTTTTGGATTTTGATTTGGTGAATTGATTGGATGAGTAAATATGAGGGTAAAATTAATTGAAAGTCAATATATAGTCCCCCCATGAAATACCCAAAAGACCCCTCACTTAAGTTGACCCTCTAATGAAGTCAAACTTGAATTTCAAATTTCAGATTTTTGTCGGGGAAAAAGTCCGCGACGCGGAGCTGATCTCGCAAGATTTTCTAAATCAATTTTTGAGACAGAAGAGTACGCGACATGCCTGCGATGCAGACTTGATTTTTTGTCAATGGAAAACCAAGTCCGCGACACGTACCTATTTCAGCCAAGTGCAATTTGGGTGCTGCTCTGGTATCTTGCTTGGCTACGTTTGTGGTCCCTTCGTGGACCCCTAGGGTGTTCCTTTAGGGGTTAGACCTGGACCCTATATACATTGTTTTACCCATTTAAAGTCTTTATACAAGTCTTAGACTTCATATGACACCTCCAAACCTTCACGAAACGTAAGGACGTTTTACTAGTTCAATTACACTAGCTTCCGGACGTCATGGATGTTTATGGACGCCTTGACTATAAAACTTCCTAAATGGCTTATAAAAATTATGTTAGGCTTAAAAACAGTGTTTTAAGATTTAGTTCATCATGTGAGTCTCTCGCTTAGGTCATGGACTTACGGAGTGTTTCAACTAGACTCTAGGATCACGGTAGGACTTTCACGGTAGGACTTTCTTGGCTTGTAAGTAGGCTCAGGGTCAGGTGTGGTACATTTGGGTACATTTTTAGTGACTTTTTTCCCTCCTTTACATTACCTCTAAGCTTCCTACCTCTTTTCATTGCCTTTGACACCCTATTTTTCTTATCTTTTCTTCTTTGCTTTGCTCCCTTTTTGGATTTAACTTTCACTTCTTTTGCATCTTTTCTCTTAAAACTATTTTCTTTCTTTTCTTTTATTTTTTTCTTTTCTTTTTCAATAAATTCATAATTTCATAGAATCACATCTTATGCTCACCTAAGCTTTTCTTTTAAACATCCAACTCTTCTCATACCCACTTTTGGGTCTTCACTCATAATAGACACCCTCAACTCATGGATTTTCCATGAGTTAAGGTACAAAATACCCGAGATCGGGTCAGACACAAGACGAGGTCACTTACTGCATTATCCACCCTCAACTTAGGGTTTTGGCCTAAGTCGAGGTGCAAATGTCGAAGGAGGGACCGGGGCCAAAACATGAGGCCCTGGCAAGGTGAGTTAGTGAATCAAATAAAAATTGGTCTATTACAGGCTCAACATATTTGGATCAACAAGGGACAATTTTTTCATTTGGTTAACTTCTTGTAGGCTAGATATTGGCTATTTCTAACAAAGGCCTATGATCACTAACTTCTAACACAGATCCCCTTTGCAGGACTAACCGAACAAGTTCTAGTTAGGTACCTACTGTTGAACACTCAAATCTCCTCACACTCTCTTGGCACTACATTACAGTATCAAATTATCAGCTTTCCTAGTTTAGGTGTTAGTTGAAGGTCATGCAATGGGTGCTGATTTATGTCATGCTTAGAGCCAACACATTCAACTTATTTTCACCTATACATGCAAGCACTATCCAGGACGGGGTATCATTTTGTCATCCATCATACTTCATTTTTTATGCTTTTATACTTTGTACTAATTACAATACGCCGGTTCAACAAAAAATTAAACAGTCTCTTGGGGATAAAGAACACAGGCAAGAAAACCACAAGAGAGGATTGTGAGTTGGGCTACTCAGACTTCCCCTACCACTCACTTTCCATTTACCCCACCCCAACAAAAAAACATGCAATTGTACCTAATACATAAGAATCATAAGTACAGGGTGGTAGGTAAAGCAAACCTTTGGCTCATAGCACCGAAGAACTATCAATATGCGGGTGGGTTCGATTTCCCAGAACCCGCAAGATCATCATTTGGGTCACCCTAAATAGTACCCACATCAACATCCGCACCATAAATAGTGATCCTATCACCGATCACCTGTACAGAACTGGATGCCCCAGCAACCATTTCTAGTGCTCTTATCTAGTGTACCTTCTCATCCACCAAAGAGGCCCTCCTAGAAAGCTCTAAATCTATCCTTTTTTTTTTGCATGGACCTCATCACCGGCCTCAGTAGTGCGGCTAGAACGGTGCCTCTTGGAACAACCTTGATGCTCAGGCTGAGGCTCAACTGGGACTTTTAACAAGGCATCTAGAACCGTGTCCTCTGCTAGCTCAATGGGAGCACTCTATGGATCAGTCCCCTCATCTCTAAGATGGAATCCACATCAGCTCGCAAGCTAGTAAGATTAGTCTGAATGGTGCTGAGATTAGCGGCACGGGATGGTCGTTCTAGCACATGCAGCTCGAAGGCATCGAGCCATTGGTGGACTGCCTGAATTTTTTGCTCGGCCTGCTTGGCCACCCGCTTCTCTATGTGATCCTCAGCCTCAGCAGTGGATTTTTGCATCCAAGGCTCAATGTGGTGGATCAGGGTGGCCATTTGTGCCTCTAACCTATGGACTCGAGGTAGACCAATGCGGCAGCTGGTGGTGTGGATCGGGATGAATTGGGGCCCTACTGGCGGCATGGGTGGAATCGCTCGGGGTGGGATCAGCAGGCTCAGATGCAGCAGGGTTAGCCCCTTGGGCTAGCTCCATAGTTTCCGCCAGATTCTCGCCCAGTGGCGGAACCTCAATCCTGGGCCCTCTGCGTGGTGCCGCTACATAGACCTCAATCTTGATGAGGCCTATATTAACTATCCTCGCCGGGATGCGGAGTGTATCACAGTGCCAAATTGACATTCTGACGTTCCTGCACAGCTGGAAAATAAGACATGCAAAGGGGTAAGTGGTAGAGGTCTTGAAGGCCCTCTCATGGATCACCGATATAAGTACCCGATCAAAGTCTATTCTAGTCCCGCTACCAGAGCTACTACCAATACCACCTTATCCCATGTGATTACATTATCAGCTTGCGTGGGCGATAACCTGTGTCGAACTAGTAGCCAGAAGAACTTGGCTACAAAGGTAAGGGTATCCTTCTTAATCAACCCTCGGGGGTCTATCACCCAATCTGCCCTCTCACCATCGATTGCCAGATATTGAGCCAACCATTTCTTTGTCACCTCACACTGCTCCACATTCCTCCTAAAATTGCCATGCTATACAGCCTGTCACCTGTAGTCAAACTCTGCAGTATTCACATCACTTGTGGGCCGGTGGTGGACCCGTATAGGAAACGGTGGATGGTGGCCTCAAATATAACAACCCGGCAGCCCCGTACTAGAGTGTAGGGGTGAGGATCCTGTTTGGCAGGTCTTGCCTCCTGTCTATGGAGCCTCGGAGAGTGGATAATAGTAAGCATAGAACTCCCAGACTATCCCCTCACTATAGGTACCTAAATCCCAAGCCATCCAGTGGAATTTATGCATATTGAACATTCTTTGCACCTCGAGGACCATGTGCAAACTCCCCGTGAGGACTCGAAGCTCCACTGTGACTAGCCGGGTCATCACCCCCTTTTCGTTCCGCATCTTTACATATCTTTACACTAGGTATTGACCCTCAACACACCACTGGTTTGGTTCATCAGCAACAGGTGCGGGGTCATCAGCTCGGGGTGCGAGTGCAGACTCTGAACTGGTAGCCTCATCAGATGAGGCTTGCTGGTCTTGGTCCTCCGACCTAGTGTCTCCCTGAGAAATGGAACCGGAAGCAGTGTACGCTTTGAACCTAGAAGATTGGGACGACCTGAGGTGGAAGAAGACTCGGATCCGGATGTTGAGCCCCCTTCCGAACTGGAAACAACCCCGGTTGGTAAACCTTTAACACTACGGAAATGCCATTAATTAGACTAAAGCTTAATCTATTAAATAATGTTTAAAATGATATTTACAGACCTATATTAATGTAATAAACTCATTTGGAAAAGGTTAGAGCCAAAACGACAAAGAAAGACCTTGATGTCCGGAAACTAGCTAATTTGAACTAGTTGATGTCCCTATGTTTGGTGAAGGTTTCGAAGTGTCAAATAAAATCCAAAACTTGTAAAGAGTTCTTGTATAAGTAGTAGGTAGTACAAAGGGTCCAAAAGTATGGTAACGACACCCCAAGGACCACCCGAAGGGTCCTTGGGGAGGAGTCAACCATGGGTGGGCAGGCTGCCTGGCAGCCAGCGAGCAGGCAAAATTGGAGGCAAAGCGTGCGACGCGAGCTTGACACGCAGGTCACTGCCTCAAGATTTGAGAGGCATCCTCGCAACGCAAGGCTGACACACACCTCACCGCCTCAACTCAAAATTTAATAAAAATGACGGGATTTGGCCCCGCGACGCGCAACTACTTCCCAGAATCGTTCAAGTCGTATTTTTGGTAATTTAACTTCATAAAAAGACTCATTTAAGTGGAGGGTCTTTTGGGTAATTCATAGGACGACTATATATGTATATTAGGTCAGTTTTAGATCACTTTTTACACGTCCCAAATCAGATCAAATAAGTTTTCTCTCATTCTCTCAAGAACGCTCTCTTTTCCAACCCCATTGAAGAACAAGAAGAGCTTAAGGAAGAAGACGAAGGCTTCAAGTTTTTCATCCAATTTTCGTGGATTGTTCATCTATAAGGTATGGTTTTTCACTCTTGGGATTCCTTTCCCCAAGAGGTCCTTTTAAGATAAGTTTCAAGAACTCCAAATCCTAGTTTTTACTCTACAAAACGGATTTTCTTCCTGATCCTAGATTAATGATTTTTTAAGAAAAGTAAGTGTTTTCTATGGTCTATTTCCCACGAATGGATGAGTATGTGGTTAGTTATGTTTGAATTTTGTGTTAATCATGTTCTTATCTAGATAATGGTTCCATATGATTGTTTCCACTACTTGATAATGTGTGAACGTTAGGATTGGAGCTAAGACTTGAAAGAACTCTTTAATGACCCTTTCCGTTATCCTACATTATGCATTGATCTTGTATATGATTTGAAGAGTTGTTCTTGATTATGCTATTGAGTATTTCACTATGTTATAGTTATGAATGTTGTAAGTTGAACGTAAGTTCTTGAATAAGGTTCTTGGAAGCAAGAGGTAAGTCTTCTAAAGTTGTGATTACTCTACAATGTTTATGTTAGCCTATAAAACATGATGCTATGTTATGGAAGTATGTATGATGTTTATATGTGTATATGTTGGTCTATGAACATGTTACTTGTTAGATCATGATAAGAACACAAAAAATGCAAAGTTATGATATTATCTTGTATGCTTTACACAAGATGACTATGTTATGTTAATTTCACATACGGAGGGTTATGATGAAAGGAAATTATCATCTAATCCTAAAGATCTCATGATTATTTTTATACAAGGATTTAATCTTCTATGACCTATGATAAGTTTATGATAAAATACAACTTAAAGGTTATTTAAGAAAGGGACTTAAGCTAAGCACCGATGGACTAGATATGAGAGGTATCCCTTCCCTAGTTGGAAGGTAGGTTCACAATGACTCTCATGAGATAGAGTCTGCCATGTAATGTGGAACTATGGGTCTCTAATATATCTCCTAGTTCTTGAACTATGTTTCAACCATAGTATACTAGCTAGTGGATCCACCTAGAAAGCTATGTCATGTTTGGTTCTACTTTGGCCGGTAGACCACCTTCTTTCGGTGTGGGGTTTTATGACACCGGATTCCATATTTAGCTCACATGGTCTATGTAAGGCAAATGTTCCCTCATGTAAAATGAAAGACAAGTAAATGAACATTGACTAGGGTGACTTGAGGAGTCTACGTAGTATAGGTAGGGGTATGGGACTCTACCTAGACATTGCACAAGTTGACTCTAAGGGAAGTCCTAGGAGATTGTTCTTATGTAATATGATAACATGAAAGATATATGTTTATGATACATGATGTTACTCTTATATGAATGTTGGTCATTATGATGAACATGTTATTGGGTTATATTGTTATATGAAGTGATGACTACTTATGTTACATGTTACATGAAGCAAAGCTTTACTTATGGACTTTCAAATGACCATTGCACTTGTAGGTTGGGGATGGGATCATTGGTAAGTGTTTTGTATGCTATAATTATATAATCTGTTGAATATGAAATGTTAACATGACTTTATGATAATATATCTTTGATTATGATCATACTTTAAGCTGATGGAATCCTTAACTTGCATATGTTATATGAATGTGCATTGAAGTTTAAGGAGGCCGATTTGAAGAAGCTTGGAGCTCTTTCTCCAAGTCTTTGTAGGTCCTCATGTTCGGGACGCTATCATTCATATTCCAGCTTATGAAGACTTAGTCGATATTAGGAATATCCTATTTTCATTATGTTCTTTGGATTATTTTTTATTAAGGCCTATATGGCATATTGACTATATACTGGCTAAGTCCAGATTTGCACTCTTTAGATGGTTTTATATACGTGAGACAAATTTTTAGAATATCGTATGTCTTATGAATGTTAAGTATGAAGTCTAAGTATACTTCAAGTAGAATGTAAAAGTTTTAAATTTTCCGCAAATTTTACTGATCACATGTTATGACGAATGCTAAGGGCTTGTCTGAGTCCTCTGAGAGGACGACGACGCCGATTTCATTTGGGGTATGCTATCCGGGTGTGACAAAACCGGTCAGTGTGCGCTCCTCATCAGACTGGGAGGCAGTGACTACACTGTGAGTCACTTTCGGGGGGTTCCCCTTGTCACTCGTGCTACTACAGTTGGTGTCATTGAACCTGGAGGGACATAAGCTGGGTCTTGCTCGTTGTCAAAATCTACGATCATCCGACGAGATGGGGTGTACGACTTGGATTTTCCCCTCTTTGTGTAGAGAACGTCTTTCTTAGGAGCCATCAATACTTGTAGAGTAGTTTTAGTCTCAACTCAACATAATTACACACTCGAAAAACAATGGGGCGAAGAAATTTTGCGAATAAAAAACACAGACTGTTGTTGTAGAATTAGATCAAACGGCAATATCGATGGTCCGTCAATCATGTACGTTGTCTGAAACTTAGAAATATTCAAGAGAGGATGGAAGACAGACTTCTCTGATGGAAATGACAGACGTGCAGTACGGTCCATCAATCAATCGATGGACCGTAGTCCACTTACGTAATCTAACACTTAGATTTATTTTAGAAGTTGGTGAAAACAGGTTCTCTTATGTGAACAACGGACGTATAGAATAGTTCGTCGATCAATCAACGGACCGTAGTCCACTTTCGTCATTTTAAATTTAGGCATTTTTGTAAGACCCCCAAAATGATCTAGGGTGCCTAGAGCCTAACATGTTTGTTCTAAGGGTCTAAGGTCATAAAATGATTTATAATATGGTATTGAGGCAGTGTGTAAAGTTTTAGGTGATTTGGGAGTCAAATGTCAAGGGACGACCAAGACGTTCGACGACTAGTCGCCAAAAAGGGGGCTTAGATGATTTTATGTGTTTTTGTGTGTGTAATGAGCTTATTGAGTCTTAAAATGAGTTATAATGATTTTCATTAGAATTGTATGGAGTATCATGAAGTTTAGAAGTCAAACGTCCAAGAACGCCTGAGATGTTCGAAAGATAGTCCTTGAGACATGCATGTGTGTGTCTTGATGGTGCCTAGCATGTTTGGACGTGTTGGGTGTGGTTGTTTTGTGTGAAACTGATGTGGAAGGTCATTGAATTGTTAATGTTTATATTTATGTCGGAAACACCCGGGTACGACTTCCCAAGGGACCTGCAAAAGGGTCCACAAGAAGGACCCAAAGGCTGTCGACACACTGCCTTGGCAGTGTCAATCGACTGAACCAAATGACATCCCGTTTGTTGACAAACGGCCCGTTTGTGGTGAATTTGTCGATGGTCACTTATCCTGGATAAGGCTCATCCAAAGAACAGCCCAAGACCCCATTGACTGAAGCCACAAACGGCCCGTCGATGGACCTACTGGCCGTCGATGGTGGCCGTTGATGGTGGTCTGCAACTGCTGCCTAGTGACTGTTTCATTAAAGTGGTGAATGGGAAATTCACCCCACGTAATAAATTGACCCTACACGGTTTATTTGGTGATTTTTGGGTGTATTTAAGTGATCGAAAACGTGGTCAACCCATTCCCAATCCCATTCACACAAATTAGACTTTCCCTCTAAAAATATTCTCCCTAGAAACCTCCATTGAAGGTGAAGCTCAAGAATAGCTTAGAGCTTGGATTCCCATGGATTCTTCATCAAGTTTTAGATGTTTTCTCCTATATTAAGGTATGGTGATCCTTCATCTCTAAGTAACCTTTCACTTGGACAGTTAATCTCAAAGTTTTCAAAGAGAAAATATGATCAAATCTCTTCTTCTTCAATCTAACCAGGGGTTCTTTCTCAAAACGTTTTTAATGGCTTAATAATTATGAATTTATGATAATGTATTTGTTTTAACGTGAAATTTAATCCAATTGCATTATGAACCCGTGTCCCTTCCCAAACGCGATTTAGCCCTTGCATGGGCATTGTGACCGTGGCTTGTTATTGGTTAAATTGTGATTCTCTTACGTTGAATTTCTTATATATACTTTTATTTAAGTATATTGATTGTGAATTGTTGATTAATGATCCAATTGGATCAATGTATGAAGATTTGAACATGCTTAGCCTATGCCTCTATGTGTTCACTATAGCGTTGCCTCTATTAAGCATGAAGTGGGATTCAATTGTGTAGGGATAATTGTATCTACTGTCTTACTTGGATGTTATTGCTGAATTATAGATAGGTGATTTATGTGTATCAAGGTTTGATTAGCCTATGTCCTTCTATTTTCCACGGATTCTTAAAAGTAGCATGTTCACTGTAATCTCGAGTTTATGGCAATTGTAGTAGGGTTTCGTTTAGGTTATGATTTCTTTAACTACTGCTTTATATTGATATTATTAATGAATTGTGGGTATGAATCCTTGATGATCAAAGTGAAGGAGTCTTGGCATGAATTTGTCTAGGTTCTTTTAGCCTATAAATTGAATGTTGTAATGTACATTATGTGATCTTAATTCTAGGGTAGATAAAGCATTAGTTGGACTTGTTTATTATGTCCTTAGCTACTGCCCTAGATTGATACTATTGTTGAAATATAATTGATGATCCATGCAAGTGAAATTGGTTAATGGTGTATGTCCTTTTACTTTTTAGTATGTTGGTGATGTGTTGTACTAGTTTGTAGCTTGGTCTTGTAGTAGCACATGCATGACTTCGTATATGATTATTGTACTTTAGCTACTTCCCTATACTTGATTTATTTATGAAAGAGTAGTAATGGTCAATGATGACCAAAGGCTAAAGGATTGCTAAGAATTGCAATTGCTCTACTCCTCTAGTTCTTTACTTTTTTATATTATTGTAGTTGATGAAGCCTTGTATGATATTGTGTGGTATGGTCCACTTATGGTCGAGGTGTTTACTTTATTGTCATTATATGTGTATTGACTATGGCCTTGGAGGCAATTTGATGAATATATGAGTGTGGGGTTATGATGATCATACTATGTGAAGCTTATGCCTACTTGCTATTCTAGTTGTGATATAGGTTGTGTGGCTATTGTATAAGCATGTGTATATATATGTTAGGGTAAAGTGTAGGTGCTGCCATTAATGAGTTAAAATAGTTAATAACCCCTTACCTATGTACAACTATGTCAATGTATGAATAGCAAAAGTTAGGAGTCTTAAATGTAATATGAAGTTGGCTTGTCTCCTATTCTATTGAGTGTTTTGTGGTCTATGCTTGAAAGTGTAATATGGTGTTAAGAGGGTGGCGGCCTCAATGTGTTGTTATAGCCATTATGTGATCATGTTGATCAACTTACACACACCCTCACTCTACATGCATGCTTACAATGTAGTAAAGGTTCATAGTGTCTAATGAAAGGTTGTACTCATATTCACTATTGTCTACTACTATGCATGTTAACTTATGTCTATTAGAGTATTATATGTGTTTCCTTAGACTAGGATGACTTGTTAGGTGTACTAGTAAGGGCAAGGGTATGGGAGCTTGTTTTTGCATTGCACATGTGTACCTTGATAGGATAATTCCTTGGTTTAGTTTCTATGTACATGAAAATGAATGTATGGGCATATTATGAATATGAATTATATGGTATGATGAAGTATGAATCTGCACTGTGTCTTAGTGTGTTTGTATGAAAGGATTGCTTATATAGTTATACCTATAGACATATGCACTGATATAAGAACATGTGTGACATTTATGTGTTATGTGAAAGGTTTGCTCACATATAAGTATACACACACACATGTATGAAGATCTAGTCAATAGAGGGGCCTTGAAAGGTGTGCCAAAGTTTATCCTTAACTATATAGTGATAATACATATGCTATGTCCATGTGAAAGGATTTCTCACATGATTTAGGTTGATGAACTCTCATCTATAACTTATGAGCTAAGCATATGAGGGAATGACTTTCCTAAGCCTATGTTTTTATAAAGAAATGATAATAAAGGCTTTTTAAAAAAAAAGGAAACTTAGCTTAGCACCGAGTGAACTTGAAGATGAGGGTGTCCCTTCCCATTGTAGGAAGGTAGGTCACCATAGACGTCACGGGGTGGATAGCCTCATGACCCAAAAAGGATGTAAAGAGATGTTTCCATGATGGCCCCAAGTTCCATAAACTATGCTTGCCACATAGGATCTAGCAATGTGATATCAACTAAAGATGCTAGCATGTGTTAATGTTCTACCTTGGCTAGGTAAGAACACCTTACATTGGTGTAAGGCTGTACAACACCAAATTCCATATTTTCACCCATGGTTTTAGTGTCGGTTAAGGCTATAGTTTCCCTAAAGAAAAATGGACAATGGAAATAAATGACTAAGGACCCTAACTAGGATAACCTAAGAGAGGATACTTAGGATAGGTGGAAGTAATGAACCCACCTAGACATTGCACAAGTAACTCTCTAAGGGAGTTCTAGGAAGGTGTTCTAATGCATGTGTCTATGTACATGTTCCTTATGCATGACTTTGTAGCATTTTTCTACTTGTTGTGATGAAGTGCATGGTATGAGTCTATATGAAGTAGTCTTGATATACATGCTTAATATGGGTCTTAATGACTATGTGATGAAGGTCTTGCTTGACATGAATGAATTTGTATTCACTTACTATGTTGATGTATGAATTGAATGTTAAGGCTTGTGATCTTATGATAGGTTTACTAAGTATGTGTGAGGTTATGGGGCTTCACATGTGCATTGCACTAGTAGACTTATATTGGGATAGCAAGCAAGGTCTTATAATGATGTATGTGAAGAAAAATAATTATATGTGCAAATTGAGGTAGCTTACTGTAAACCCAATAGAGTCTTGACTTAAATGTGTCTTGTGGTGTGCTATACTTTATAATGGTATGTGTTGGATTGTTTAGGTCGTATGTATGTTTTCCTTGTAGCCTTAAGGTGATGCATTGCACCAAGTATCACTAGAGGGATACTTGGGAAGACTAGAAATTAAAAGAAGGAAAGTTCACTGTAAAGCAAAATAGCTCACTGTAAAGTGAATCTAAAAGTGGCTTAAATTCTATATGTAGTTTTATATGATGTTTGACTATTGAATATGTCTATATGAAGCATGTGAATGATATAAATGCTATTGTATAAAGGTTTTATGAAGATTTATTCAAAAAGGCATGAAGTATGATTTCAAGAAATTGTCCCTTTTAAATGCATGTTTTTGCATGTTTGCTATACTTAGTGCATTCTTGTACTAACTCCATTCTTATCTACTTTTTACACAAAGTGTAGGTTATGGATTCTTAAAGGATGTCTCTATAATTGAGGATCTTGATATGTGATTCCCAAGCTGAAGGAAAGGAATCCTTAAGTCCAAGGATGTCCTAATGTTTAGTTTACTGTAAAGTTCTTTAGTATTATACTTATGTATTATTTTGTAAGGGTCGTGTCCCTAAGGTACTCTTATAATTTTGAGTCTAGGATGGCAATGATACTTAAGGTCTAATTATCTATTATGACTTATATTATATATATATGAAGTGATGTTTCTAGCATATGATGATGTACTATGAAAAGTTTTAAATTTCCTGCTAAATTTACTATGACAATGCGATGAATGATAACTATGGGCTTGTATAAGACCTCCGAGAGGTCAAGTACGCCATGTTACTTCTAGGGGGTGCTCCCCGGATGTGACAAACGTGGTATCAGAGCATGAGGTTTAAAAAGTGGTTTAGGGTCCAAGAAGTCTCATATTGCCACGTCTAGTAGAGTCTCGTATTATTGGTGGTGAGTCACGACACATCAAATGATACGGAAGGCTATAGGTCGATAGAGTTTTCCTTATTCATCATTCTCATATCGTGCCATAGAACTTATATCTATAAGATCTCTCTCTTATGTTTCCTTGTCCGGTTGTCTTTTAGATGTGATTGCTTGGATGAGATTGTACTTTATGCTTGAGGGAGAAAAGGTGAGTTTTGATGTTAACTTGGTTTTATGGTTGGATGAGTATGTGTGAAGGTGAATTTTTGGCATGTTTTGATGATGTGATGCCAATTATGGATATATATGAGATTTATGTGAAATAGCATGTTATGTTGAGAAATGTATGTCATGATATGATTAAAGCATGTTAGAAGTTATTATGGTTAAAATGAGTTTCTTTTGGAATGATGTGTTACTATATGGTTTTACATGGTGGTAGCCTAATGATATGATTTGAGTTGAAATGCTTAGTGACTACCTATGGAAGCATGCTACCCTAAGTATATGTGCTTAAAAGTTTAATGTTTCCCTTTGTATATATGTGGTCCTTTCTAGTTGCCTAGTATGGATTGGATTCCTTTGTATAGACTTGATCCTAGGTGTGAAGGTAGTATGCTTGTCCTTGTAGGGTGATGATGTGGGTTTTATTGACCTATAAGTCACCTTACTGTAATGTACAAATAAAAAGAAATTTTAAGGCTAAGTTCCCCTAATGTTGTATGACCTTGGTGTCTATTGTATTGTATAAAAACCTTATGTGGTTGGTTAGTATGACCTAACTTGATGTTAGGGAATAATTTGCCTAAGATGGTAAGGTTTAGAATGCCTTGGTTGACTAACTGTAATTCCTTCTAAAGTTGTAATAACTTTTAAGTGATGAAAAATGAAGGTTATTAAGTTAAGATCCTCTTAAGGTTGGGTTTACCCTAAGTGGGGGATGGTGATGAAATAGTAAGGTTGTAGATATTTTCTACCTTGTCCTTTTATTTTTGCTTGAGCTTGAATCTAATGAATTTTTGGTAAGCTTGTTCATGAATAAAGTCTTGCATTAAAGCATGAATGACATGACCTCTATATGTTTGGTATGTCTTGATTGACACTATCTTAAGAATATTTTGAAGGTTCTAAAGTACTTGAAAAAGAATTTTGATTAACTTCATGGTTTTCTCATGTTGATTTGCATCTTGATATGCTAGTTGTGCATTTGACTTCATAAGATAAGGTAAGAAACATGGTTTTAGTCACTTTTGATGTGTTAAGTTGAGTCTCTTCATAATGAAAAATGTTGAGTTTCTTGAAAACTATTTGACTTGTATGGTTTGGAAAGCATGATTGTAGGCTCACTTTTGAAAAGTGAAGGCTGTTAGCTATTGTCCTTGTGTGTGCCTATGATATGTGCTAATTTCTCCCAAATGATGCTTACTGTGAAGGCTATGGCTATGTTAGAAATTGACACTTTGTGAAATGGATTCCTAATTGTTGTGATGTGCTTGGTGTGACTTACCATTTAGACTTCACTAGAAAGGAAACATGAGCATGCCTTGGTTTAAACGTTGGGAACTACTCATTTTAAAAAGGAATTGACCTTGTACCTTGCTTGGGTGTGAGATCATGATACATGTAAGTGTGTTGGGGAGAAGGAAATTCCTCTAGGGACACAACTTAGCATGGTATGGTTGAGTATGACCTTCATGACACTAGGTCTAACTAATAAAGATCTTTGTTGATTCAATTAACTCAACTCTATGTGCATTGAAGTATGAGTGCCTAATTATTTCTCCAGTGTTGTTGGAATCTGCCTAAGTGTGACTTAAGGATGGTTGCAATATGATCTCTCAATGAATTGAAGTGTAATGACCATGTTATGGTTAGGATAAGGATGTTCCTCCTATGAACATGACAAGAGCCTTTGTGTTTGATGAATTAAAGAGTGAGTGAATAAAAGTTTTGCTTGTTGGTGTGCATTGAGTGCTAAAATGATTTGAAGTTGTGTTCCTTGTAAGTTTGGTGCATTGAATTCTATGTGATGATGTTATGAATACGGTAAGCTTCTTTATGCTTCATTGAAGTCCTTGTTGTGAATATAGTGTTCTAAAGTGTCATTCGAGGACGATTGTTCCCAAGTGGGGGATATTGTAAGACCCCCAAAATGATATACGATGTCTAGAGCCTAACATGTTTGTCCTAAGGGCTTAAGGTCCTAAAATGGTTTATAATATGGTATTGAGATAGTGTGTAAAGTTTGAGGTGATTTGGGAGTCAAATGTCAAGGGACGACCAAGACGTTCGACGACTAGTCGCTAAAAGGGGCCATAGATCATTTTATGTGTTTTTAGTGTGTCATGAGCTTATGAAGTATTAAAATGATTTATAATGATGTTTATAAGCAGTGTATGGTGTTTCATGAAGTTTGGAGGTGAAACGTCCAAGAACGTTCGAGACGTTCGAAAGATAGTCCTTGAGATATGCATGTGTGTGTCTTGATGGTGCATAGCATGTTTGGACGTGTTGCGTGTGGTTGTTTTGGGTGAAACTGATGTGTAAGGTCCTTGACTTGTTAATGTTTATATTTACGTTGGAAACGCCCGGGTATGACTTCCCAAGGGCCCTGCAAAAGGGCCGACAAGAAGGACGCAAAGGCTGTCGAGACACTGCCACGACTGAACCAAACGACACCCCGTTTGTTGACAAACGGACCTTTGGTGGTGAATTAGTCAATGGTCACTTATCCTGGATAGGGCTCAGCCAAAGAACAGCCCAATACCCCATCGACTGAAGCCATAGATGGCCCGTCGATGGACCTATTGGGCGTCGATGGTGGCCGTTGATGGTGGTCAGCAACTGCTGCCTAGAGACTGTTTCATTAAATGGGTGAATGGTAAATTCACCCCACGTGCTAACCTGACCCTACATGGTTTATTTGGTGATTTTTGGGTGTATTTAAGTGATCAAAAACGTGATCAACCCATTCCAATCCCATTCACACAAATTAGACTTTCCCTCCAAAAATATTCTCCCTAGAAACCTCCATTGAAGGTGAAGTTCAAGAACAGCTTGGAGCTTGGATTCCCATTTATTCTTCATCAAGTTTTAGATGTTTTATCCTATATTAAGGTATGTTTATCCTTCATATCTAAGTAACCTTTCATTTGGAAAGTTAATCTCAAAGGTTTAAAGAGAAAATATGATCAAATCTCTTCTTCTTCAATCTAACCATGGGTTCTTTCTAAAAACTTTTTTAATGGATTAATCATGATGAATTGATGATAATGTATTGGTTTTAACGTGAAATTTAATCCAATTGCATTATGAACCCATGTCCCTTCCCAAACTCGATTTAGCCCTTGCATGGGCATTGTGATCGTGGCTTGTTATTGGTTAAATTGTGATTCTCTCATGTTGAATTGCTTATATCTACTGTTACTTAAGTATATTGATGGTGAATTGTTGATGATTGATCAAATTGGATCAATGTATGAAGATTTCAACATGCTTAGCCTATGCCTCTATGTGTTCACTGTAACCTTGCCTCTATTAAGCATGGATGTGGGATTCGATTGTGTAGAGATAATTGTATCTATTGTCTTACTTGGATGTTATTGCTTAATTATATATAGGTGATTCATGAGTATCAAGGTTTGATTAGCCTATGTCCTTCTATTTTCCATGGATTCCTAAAAGTAGCATGTTCACTGTAATCTCGAGTTTATGGCAATTGTAGTAGCGTTTCGTTTAGGTTATGAATTCTTTAACTACTGCCTTATATTGATGTTATTAATTAATTGTGGGTATGAATCGTTGATGATCAAAGTAAACGAGTCTTGGCATGAATTGGTCTAGGTTCTTTTAGCCTATAAATTGAATGTTGTAATGTACATAATGTGATCTTAATTATAGGTTAGATAAAGCTTGAGTTAGACTTGTTTATTATGTCTTTAGCTACTGACCTAAATTGATACTATTGTTGAAATATGATTGATGATCCATTCAAGTGAAATTGGTTAATGGTCTATGTCCTTCTACTTTCTAGTATGTTGGTGATGTGTTGTACTAGTTTGTAGCTTGGTCTCGTAGTAGCATATGCATGACGTCGTATATGCTTATTGTACTTTAGATACTGACCTATACTTGATTTATTGATGAAAGAGGCAAGTTTGATGAATGAATTAAGATGTCAATATTTCGAATTCGTTTGTTGTCATTGAACGTGGTTTTCTTTTTGGATATTTCAGTCGAGAACACTTCGCATCTCCGTTTTGTATAAGATTAGTTAGTCGAGTCCTTTATTTGATTTGGTTTTAAAATCTTTCCAGAATGCAATGGCGTCCTACTCTTGTATGTGTACTGAGCATGAGCTGTTTTCTTTTCCTTATTCGATTTTTTTTAGAAGGATTGTAGTCTTGAGCTTAAATGCGATCCTTTGCTTAGTTTTAAATACATGCCTCAGTATGTGTAAAATAGGTTGCTTAAGTTAGCTGCAAAATTTGTTGCTTATGCCTGCTCCTCTTTTGTCTTAAGCTGCTGAAATGCCAAGACCCTCCCCATTTTCGTGTCCAATGTTTCTGCAAATAGTGGCATATTGTTCATTTGTTTATTGCTCTGCTCATGTTCCAGAGTGATAAAACTCGATATTTTGATACTTGATTTATTACTTTCCTTTCCTAAGTGTCATATTACATCTTTAATGACACCGGCTAATGGATCAGTTTCCATCTAGCTATTCATTTCTTTATTTGCATCGGATTTTTTTTGGTTATCATATTTGTCTAAGTGAATACGTCTAAGTTTCTGCCATGTAGTCGCGGTTAGTTCAAATGGTTTTAGTTACCGTTGCCTTTTGATGTCATACTAAATCACATGGGGGTTAGTGAATTTACTCTCAAAATCATGTATATCGCTTGATGTGATTTCGAAACCTACGCTCTCTATCAAGGCTTTTGTGTTCATAGTTTGTATCCTAAAGGATTACGTGCTTCTAAAGTCAACATTTGGCATTTTAGTTTCAAATTTCTTCCTGTTCTTTAAATGACAACTATAATTTGTTTATTTTAGTATAGCTTTAAAGGTGTATGTCTCTTCAATTTGTTAGAACTTCTGCAAAGAGTGTAGTTTCCTATTTTATACAAATGCTCACATTATTGTAAGCTTAGGTTGGGTATATGTGTTTATATGTCTTGCT
Source organism: Solanum sitiens (assembly GCA_016801875.1). Lineage (NCBI taxonomy): Eukaryota > Viridiplantae > Streptophyta > Magnoliopsida > Solanales > Solanaceae > Solanum > Solanum sitiens. Next base: position 169,067 of record JABWTJ010000969.1, read on the forward strand.
CATTTGGAATGAATTTAATATGCCTGCCAATTTTGTTTCTTTACTTGTGTTTCTATCGCCTTTTATTTTATTTTATTTTATTATTTATTTTACTTATCTTCTATGACTAACATAATTATTTTATGTGCATGTGAAATTCCTTTCGAGTCCATTTGGATCTCGTCTCTCACCCCTTTGCATTCTGGATGGGCCATAAAGGCCTCGAACCTTTATTGTTCCAGTCTTCCTATTGAAGACGTACAATCTTTGGAATTGGAAGAAGTCGAAGAAGCAGGATTAGAAGACCCTCTTTTATTTTATTTTATTTTATTTGTTTTATATTTTTTTTGTAATGGGCTTAAGCCCTTGTCGTTTTTTACTTTAATTTTTTATATTTTGTGTAATTGTTTGATTAGTTTAGGACAGGTACAAAAATGGGTCGAAACCCAAAAGAAAAATGGGTCAAAAACCCGATACAGGTGGGTCCAAAATTCCGGTCAAGGCGGACAGAAACCCGGATTTGGACCCAAGTCTCTTTCCCTCTCTCTTTACATATCTTTTAATTATTTGCTTGCATTTACTTGCTGTCAGTTTTAACTGTTAGAAAACTCCAAATCCCCTTAGAACGTCGTAAAAGTTTTATCGACTTGAATAGATTTTAAACAAGAAAAATAATTTGCAAACAATTTTTTACTTATATTGATTTTCAAACAACTCTAAAAAATATTTTTTATTGTAATTGTAAACCTTAGCCAAATAATTAGTTGTTGGATAACCGTAGGTTAGCGGAACGTCTTAGGTGCTCTCAAAACCTTCCTAAGACGTTAATAGGAATCCCCGAACCCCTTCAAATGTTTTTCAATTGATTTTTCTGTTAAGACTTTTGAAAATAAGTTTTCTTGATTTTTCTCAAAAATTAAGTGGCGACTCTAAAAAAGGTCGAAAATCTTACTAAAAATATTTTTTCGATAAAACAGAAATGGCGACTCTGCTGGGGACTTAGAGGATTCTAACCTTAAAACTAACATTATGTGGCTATTTGTGATAAATTGTTTAATTGTTTAGTTTATTTTTTGAATTGTTGCACTTTCATGGCATCTTTCTGCCAAACGGCAAATAGTATGCATTAGGAAAACGGAAGTTACGTGGCTTTCCACGGCTTCTTTCAGAAATACACAAGAGTTTCATTTGGAAGTATCAAACGAATAGTTGGAATGCGGTCATCCGACGTCGTTTGATAGCTTCACCCCGTTGTTTGTCCGACTTGGGTAACCGTCAACTTGAAAACTATTCTAGTAAGCCTAAGTTAGAGCGAAACCAAAACCAAAAATTAAGCATTAGCCTAAGACGGCTTAATACCCAAGGCGTATTAAGTCCATTTAGTAGAAAACCGCCAAAAATCGTGTCTAAGGTCTTCGACCTCACGACACATCATTTTATGTGACATTTGAATGATGTACGTGTTGAAAACCAATTTGGGGTGGGTAAACCTAACTAGCTTCTGTTTTGTAGATATGGATCATTTTCCAAAATTCGACATGATCATAGCGGCGCCACTCCAACTCAGAATGTGGCATGACAATCTCGACGGTGATCATAAAAGGACCCTCAACAAATATGTGGGCGCTCTAACAGAATTGATCAACATGAATGGTTGGCCTGAATTGGTTGAGGTCCTTACAGGCTATTGGGATAATCAACGAATGGTGTTTCGATTTGGAACCGCCGAAATTACCCCAACTTTGGAGGAAATTTGAGATTGCATAGATACGGTAGGCACTGGGATAGAAAGGAGAGCAAGAAAACGAGAAGATATTTTTATCCCTAACAAGCCATCTGTAGAAAATATTGCGGACTGGCTCGGATTGGGGAAAGACTTCACTTACTGGTGTCAAGATTCCCATATAGCGTTTAGAGATCTGTACATCCGATTTGGACATGCAAGCTTCTACGCCACCTACAACCGAGAGTTCAAGATCTCCTACAGAGAATGGAACGACATTCGTCCCCTAGCATTTGCCGTAGCGTTGTTGGGAACGATGGTATTTCCACATGGTCCAAGTCTGAGCATCAATACCCGAGTAATAACACTCGCGCACAGTTTGTTCGAAGGGTATACGCACCAAGGAATAATGAAGTACTACCCTATAGCTCCGGTCATCTTGTCAGATATGTATCGAGCCTTAGGAAAATGCAAAGAAGGGCATCGATACTTCCAAGGATGCAACCTACTTCTTCAGTGATGGATTCTCAGCCACTTGGCAAAGGGTGCTGGGACTCAAGAACTACACACGCTCGACAACAAAAACACCCTCAAAGACTTGAATGACATGCTTTATTGGCGGAATATGGGTAATCGGAGAACAAGGGGGAGATGGGCTCAGATTTTCTACGAATTGAGAGAAGAAGATCTCCAATGGATGCTGGACCGCTTCATCTCCAAAGAAGTCATTGTAGAGAGCCGCAGACAAATTGTATTCCCTCTGCCAGGTATTCGAGGAATTTGACCTTACGCACCCTTTCGAGTCTTACGACAGTTTGGGAGGAGGCAAACTGTGCCTAAAGATGCGTACTATGGCGTCTATGTATACGATATCGGAGATGATAGGGTGCATGACGCAACTGAATTGTTCAGAGAATGGAAAGGCGCCAAGTGGCTTGACAAAACTACCATCGCTCCAGATCGATTCAATGCTGGGTATGATGAGGGTTACAAAGAATGGCTGAAAAAGACATACGAGGTATCTCCTTCTCAGCCCCGCGCAGCTTTCGCAGCGTGACTAACAAGGAAGCCAAGGCAGTGGCTGAGCTACGAGAGATAAAGAAAGAAGCTCAAGAAGTATACGCTAAATTTGTCGAGAACCAGGATACTCTTGAGAGGACGACTCAAGAGGTAAAAGGATTGAGGCGTAGTTATGATGATTTCGACACTTGGATCGAAGAGAAGATTGAGAAGATGCGATATAAAAGCTTGGAAGACAAGGGACGCCTGGGTGAAGGATTCTTGCTGATGCTAAAATACATGTTTCAGCAATACAAGACTCAAGGAGACGGTGACGGAGCAGGACCATCAGGCACAGCATAGAGGATTTCGCCCCTGTATGTATGTTGTTTTTAGACCCTGCATGGGCCTACCTTATCGCACTTTCAAATGGCCCCTGCGTGGGTTTGTTTTTAATGTTTTGTCCTTTTTTTTCCCTTTGTGAACATTATTATTCGTTTGTGAATTTTATCTTGGGGGGAATTGATTATTTGGTTCAACTTTACGCGTACATCATTCAAATGCGCTAGGCCTACCCTTGGCACAAAAGGGTCCCCCTGTATGTTTTAGGATGCGATATATGTGTTATTTAACTGCTTATGTGTTGTGTTGCTATGAATGAGGATATCGAAAACCCACTCTTTTTCAGAAATTTCCAAAAAATACAAACAAGTCACTGTTACAAAATGTCCGACCAAAATTTCCCGAGTCTTAAGTTTCTCACTCAAAAGACATCTCTCATACGACAAATCCTAAACATTACTCTATTGTCTCAGGAAAGCAAATCACTGCTATGTATAAGGGTAAGAATATCCAGATGAGGCTCACTGGAGAGGAGTTACAAAGAAAGATAGAACAAATCACACGAAAGATTCAAGAGGTCAGAGAGGAGGGGCTTAGGGTCAAAGTTGCCACGTCAGTCTACAAAGCTGCGACTGCAACACTGGACGAAGAATTGATGTCAAAAGAAAAGAGGAAGAAAAGTATTGAGGAAGAAAAAGAGGATCTAAGCCAAAAATTGGACATGCTTCGATTACAGATTCAAGAAAGAGAGGCAAGAGAAGCGGAGATAGATTCGGACACCGCGAGTCTGTTGGCCAAAAATGTGTCACTAGATGAAGAACTAAAAGCGGAAATGACGGAATTCATCGCTATGAAAGAAAGGATGTTGGCATTAAGGAAGAAGAACAAGGCGATCCACCATAACATGATAGACGAACTTCAGAAAATGAGCGGAAAGTACTCTATCCGTGAACAAGGGGCTAATAGTGGTCCCGACAACGCTCACCCCGAATTGACTGAGGAGGACGACGGTGAGGAAATCGTCTACAAGCCTCCATTTCTGGGTCGTCTGGAAGGAAGAGAGTAACGCTGCAACAAGAAGAGAAATGACTAACGTGTCATCGTCATGTTATCTTTTAAGAATTCCAATGTTGTCTTTCAATTTCCTTGTAACCGTAATGAAAGAATGAATGAAAATATTTTATCCCGAACTCGAACTACGTTGGGCCTGAATTCTCCTTGAGAGATACGTAGGCAGCCTTCCAAGGCCCGACCCCTATCTTTTAAAAATTTTCATTCTTTCTTTTCATATTACAAGAGGATACAAAGATCAGATCAACGGACGTCAGAAAGCAACTGCAAGAAGACCTTAGCTCAACGCGATTTAGCCTTCTCGAGACAGTGTCAAAACTAAAATAAATAAAAAAACAAGCAAATTCCTGCTTGTTAAAAAACGTATTCCCGTCCTCACTCGTGGGTTAAAGATATCCTCAAACAAAGCAACTTCCGTGTTTATCTGCCCTCTGTGTGATATTATGCATTTTGAACTCTGAATCTGCACTAACAGATCTGCCTTTGAGTTGTTTCGCTTCTCAGGTACCTTTTAAACTGATCTGTGTCGATCAAAGCTGGCAGATCATCCCTACTTCACCAGATCAAAAGGTCCTACAGATTCCTCCCCTAAACAAAATTCAGACAGAGGATAGGCAGTTATGGGGGATAAGAATGAAGAAGTGAGTCTTACTGATGTTGTGGTGGCTCAGCCCACCGTAGCGGAACAGAACGAACTGATCATGCAGCTGATGCAACAGATCGCTGAAATGAGAGTTGAAATGCAACGAAGACAAGATATGCCTCCACCTGGATTTGGTCCTAATATTGCTGATGGAAGACCTCCGATCTACTTCCCTTTATCAAATACGGATCCAACTCAGAATCAGCCTTCAACACCTGTGCATAATCCGTCTGTGATAGATCTAACAACCCAAAAACCCCAATACGCTTCTGTATCTTACCAAACTCCATCGCCTCTTCCAAATAACCACCCTCAAATTCCACGCCATCCTCAGAATACTCAAACCTCCCCACCGCCACAGAATCAAAACCAAAAGCAAAATCAAATTGCCTTCAATCCCCAAACACCTCATCACCATTTAAATCAGAACACCAATCCTCAGGCTTACCCACAGAACTACCAGACCGCCCAAAATGTTCCAAGTCCCTCTATAGCCCCACCCCTCCCAAAAAGAGCCACCTTCCAAGTTCCCGTTCCTGCCGAGCACGAGGTGCACGGTTCTGAGTTGGATCACTATGAAGAACAGGAAAGAGAATGGAAGGCAAAGGAGGATGCAAAGATTGATATAAAAGAGGAAATCAAAAGGGCTATGAAAGAGCTACAATGCATCCCAGACGTCATTGGACTCAGTTACGAAGAGTTGTGCATCCACCCAGATTTGAACCTTCCTGAAGGGTTCAAAATTCCGAAGTTTGACACCTTCGGGGGAGTAGGCAACCCCATGGCTCATCTAAGAGCATATTGTGACCAGCTCGTGGGAGTTGGCAGGGATGAGGCCTTGTTGATGCGGCTTTTTAGCCGAAGTCTATATGGGGAGGCCCTCGAGTGGTTTACGTCACACGAAACCAGGCAGTGGCCCAGTTGGAATGCGCTGGCCAAAGACTTCATTGACCGATTTGCATACAATGTTGAGATAGTTCCCGATAGGTATTCTCTAGAGAAGATGAAGCAGAATCCAACTGAAAGCTATAGTGAGTTTACCTATAGATGGAGGAAGGAAGCAGCAAGAGTAAGGCCGCCCATGACAGAGAAAGAGATTGTGGAAGTGTTTGTGCGGGTGCAGGAGCCAGAATACTATGACAGAATCATGTTGCTAGTCGGAGCTAAATTCGCCGAGATAGTCAAAGTTGGTGAGACTATCGAAGACGGTTTGAAATTGGGAAAGATAGCCCATGTATCCGCTTCACCTGGATCTTCAGGATTGATGAGGAAGAAAAGAGAGGAAGTTGCCGCTGTCTCGTATGGGGGAAGAAAAACCTCCAGAAACTCGTCACATTCCCAAGATCGTTCCAGGCCTTCCCCAAAGTCTCACCAAGCCTACTACCCGCAATCCAATCATCCCAATAACCATAATACTACCTCCACCTATCCAAACACTCAAGTTCCGTTGTATCAGAGTCCACCCCTTAATCTCCAAAATCTTTCCCCCTTATACCCAAATTACCCTCAACCTTATCAGATTCCATCCCCTTATCAGAATATTGTTCCCAACTGTGCCAATATACAGTCGAGCTACCGAGCACCATCACCCGTTTATCAAGTCCAAGCTCCATTATATCAAAAAACCCTCCCGAATTACCAAGCTCCATCGCCAAATTATCAAACAAACCCTTATCCTAGAAGCCAAGCTCCTCGTCCAAATACCCGAAATTATCAGCAGGTGCCTCCCCCTCAGCAAAGTTGTTATGACCCTTCCCGACCCAGATTTGAAAAAAGGCCCCCAAGGAATTTCACTGCACTTGCTGAAAGCCAGACCAAACTATTTGAGAGACTAGCCGCGGCTGGATACATCCACCCTGTGGGTCCCAAGCCCGTGGATGTCAATTCAAAGTTCTACAAGCCAGATCAAAGATGTGCTTATCATTCCAACAGTGGTGGACATGACACGGAAGATTGTATCAACCTTAAGCACAAAATCCAGGACCTGATCGATTAGGAGGTAGTTTCTCTCCAACCGGCGGCACCAAATGTCAATACAAACCCGTTCTTGAATCATGGATGGGGCAATGTTAATATGATTGAAACGGATGAAGACGGATGTGGAACAAAGATGATTACCCCCATTGTGCATGAGGACTTGGAAAGGGCTGTCGCTTCTTTAAGCGTCAAAGAAAAGAGAGAGTTTGTTATTTTGACACCTACAAAGGTTGTTGCCTTGGTGCCATCAGAAACTCTCGTCAAGCCTAAGTTTGTTATTGAAACCGCTGCTGCTCAAGGCATGACCAGGTCTGGAAGGTGTTACACTCCTGACGAGCTTGCTCTCGGAGGGCAGAGGAAGGACCAGGCTAAGAGGCCGATAAGCGAAGGAGAAGCGGAAGAATTCTGGAGAAGGATGCAACCAAAGGATTATTCCATCGTCAAACATCTAGAGAAGACTCCGGCTCAGATCTCCGTATGGGCCCTGCTGATGAGCTCTCAATCGCATAGGTGGGCCTTAATGAAAGCTCTCGATGACACATACGTACCCTCAGGTACAAGTAGTGATAACGTGGCTGCCATGATTCATCAAGTTATTCGAGGGCACCGAATCAGCTTTTGTGACGATGAGCTGCCTATTGAAGGGAGGTCACATAACAAGGCGCTACACATCACTGTGATATGTCGGGAGAAGGTCATAAATCGTGTCTTGGTAGATGACGGATCCGGCTTAAATATTTGTCCATTGTCGACACTGAAGCAGTTATGTTTTGACTTGGGAAAGTTGGAGCAAAACCAAGTCAACGTAAGGGCTTTTGATGGGGTCCAAAGAGATACCTTGGGAGCGGTGAATCTGGTCATCCAAATGGGTCCGGCAGAGTTCAGCACACAGTTCCAAGTCTTAGATATTGATACAAGTTACAACCTTCTTCTGGGAAGGCCTTTCATTCATATGGCTGGAGCTGTGCCTTCTACTTTGCATCAGATGATGAAGCTCGTTTGGAGAAATGAAGAGTTGGTTATTCATGGTGAAGGGAATCGCTCTGGTAGACAGGCGCCGATTATTTATGAAGTGTCTCGGGGTACCGATTTCTATACAGTGGAGCTGGTAAATGCCACTGGTGAGGATTTGGCCCCACAGCCTCATATGCCTGCCGTGTATAAGATGATAGCCACTGTGATGCTGCAGAATGGTTTTGAACCAGGTGTTGGATTGGGAAGAAATTCCCAAGGAATTATTGAGCCTCTTCCGGTCCCCGTCAAAGGAGCTAGATATGGTTTGGGGTACGTCCCCACAGATGATGATTTGAAGCTGAAAAAGAAGAATGATCAAGCATTAACTAAACCAATCCCTCATATATATCAATCATTCCCAGTTCGTGAGCATGCAGAGGAGGAGAACCTGGGGGAAGGAATCTGTGGCCTTTTTGAAGAGATAGATGCCATTATTGAAGAAGAGGTCGAGCTGACAGGATTCCGTGATGCTGAGCCTGGAGAGACGTTGCAGAACTGGACCTCCACGCCCATCCTGGTCTCCCGAACTCCTTGGTAGAAGGGCATCATTTTATGCATGTTTTAATCGGTGGTAGTCCGGAAGAGGCCCGAGACCCACCATTTTGCATTTTAACTATTTGAACTTTTAAATTCCCGTCGTGATGTTCAAAAAGGCAATATGGCTCTGCCATGGCCAAAGTTTGCATTGTTTGTCAATTTTTATGAAAGTCTCTTTTATTTTTTAATTTGGTTTATTTAATCATCTGTCATGCTTTGATTTTCTAACTTCGTTTATTTATGGTTTCAGTAAGGTAAAGTTTAAACCTGCCAATGTCATGTCATGTCACGAGCTGAATGAACAAAATGAGGCAGGTGATGACGAAGTTGATGATTACGGAGAGGAAAGTGAGGAACCGGAGTATGTTGCCAAGGAATTTTGTCAGTTTGAAAATCAGTATAAACCAAATTTAGAAGAAACTGAAACGGTAGACCTGGGCAACCAAGAGTGTGTCAAAGAGGTTAAAATCAGCATCCACCTAAATGAGGTTCAGAAGGAGAGCCTGGTTCACTTGCTTGCCGAATATAGTGATGTGTTTGTTTGGGAAGTCGGTGATATGCAAGGGTTGAGTACCGATGTTGTATCTCATAAGCTACCGATTAACCCAGGGTTCGAGCCGGTGAAGCAAAAAACTCAAAAATTCAAGCCTGAACTGAGTTTGAAGATTAAGGAAGAAATCACCAAGCAAATAGAGTCCCGATTGGTGGAAGTAACACAATATCCAACCTGGTTGGCCAACATCGTTCTGGTTGCCAAAAAGGACGGGAAAATCAGGATTTATTTTGACTATAGAGATCTCAACAAGGCTAGCCCGAAGGATAATTTTCCGTTGGCGAATATTCATATTTTGATTGACAACTGCGCCAAACATAAGATGCAGTCATTTGTGGACTGTTATGCGGGTTATCACCAAATTTTGATGGATGAAGAAGACGCGGAAAAGACAGCTTTTATTACACCGTGGGGTGTATATCACTACAGAGTGATGCCATTTGGCCTCAAGAATGCTGGTGCTACCTATATGAGGGCTATGACGACCATATTTCATGTCATGATTCATAAGGAGATTGAGGTGTATGTAGATGACGTCATAATCAAGTCCCACGAGAGTTCAGACCACTTGATGCATTTGAAGAAGTTCTTTGATCGTTTGCGTCGTTACAACTTGAAATTAAATCCCGCCAAATGCGCTTTTGTAGTTCCAGCCGGCAAGTTGTTGGGATTTATAGTCAGTAGAAGGGGTATAGAGCTCGATCCTTCTAAAATTAAAGCAATTCAAGAGTTACCTCCGCCGAAGATGAGAAAAGAGGTGATGAGTTTCTTAGGGAGGTTGAACTACATTAGTCGATTCATAGCTCAATCAACCGTGGTGTATGAGCCTATCTTCAAGTTGTTGAAGAAAGACGCTCCAACGAAGTGGACTGAAGAGTGTCAGACCGCTTTTGATGCTATCAAGAGCTATTTGTCAAATCCGCCAGTATTGGTCCCTCCGCGAGAAGGGAGTCCTTTGTTGCTATATTTGTCCATATCAGATAGTGCATTCGGATGCGTGCTCGGTCAACACGACGGGACAGGGAAGAAGGAAAGAGCTATCTATTACATAAGCAAAAAGTTTACCCCATATGAGTCTCGTTACACTCTGTTGGAGAGAACATGTTGTGCTTTGACTTGGCTTGCTCAGAAATTGAGGCATTACTTGTCTTCTTATACCACATATCTTATTTCCAAAATGCATCCGTTGAAGTATATTTTCCAAAAGGCGATGCCAACAGGAAAGTTAGCAAAGTGGCAAATGTTGTTGAGTGAATTTGATATTGTGTATGTGACCTAGAAGGCAATAAAAGCACAGGCCTTGGCTGATCATCTTGCAGAAAATCCTGTTGATGAAGAGTATGAGCCGCTTAAGACTTATTTTCACGATGAAGAAGTGTCATTTGTGGGTGAAGATATTTCTGAAGCATATCCTGGGTGGAGATTATTTTTTGATGGAGCGGCAAATCATCAAGGGAAAGGCATCGGAGCAGTCTTAGTGTCAGAATCTGGTCAGCACTACCCTATGGCAGCTAAGCTTCGATTTAATAGCACGAACAACATGGCCGAATACGAAGCTTGTATTCTTGGTTTGAAAATGGCCATCGACATGAATGTCTACGAGTTGCTCGTCATTGGAGATTCAGACTTGTTGATTCATCAAGTTCAAGGAGAGTGGGCCGTGAAGAACCCAAAGATTATACCGTATGTGCAGTATGTACAAAAGTTATACAAAAGATTTTGTAAGATCGAATTTAGACATACTCCCAGAATACAGAATGAGTTGGCCGATGCTCTTGCCACCATTGCGTCAATGATCAAACATCCGGATACTGATTATATTGATCCTTTGGATATAGAGTTGAAAGAGCATCCAGTCCACTGTTCACATGTTGAAGCAGAACCAGACGGTTTGCCTTGGTATTTTGATATAAACAAGTATTTGGAGTCCGGAAATTATCCTGAAGATGCGACATCCAACCAGAAGAAGTCGATACGCTGCATGGCCCTCAATTTCTTTTTAAGTGGAGAAGTCTTTTATAAGAGAACTCCAGATTTGGGTCTCCTCAGATGTGTCGATGCAGTTGAAGCTGCAAAGCTTGTTGAACAGATACATGCTGGAGTGTGTGGAACGCATATGAATGGGCTCACTTTAGCACGAAAAATCCTTCGAGCCGGTTATTTCTGGATGACTATGGAGAATGATTGTTGCAAGTTTGTGCAGAAGTGTCATAAATGTCAAGTGCACGGTGATTTGATACGAGTGCCGCCTCACGAACTTAATGCTATGAGTTCACCTTGGCCGTTTGTAGCTTGGCGCATGGATGTCATCGGTCCGATAGAGCCGGCCGCTTCCAATGGACATAGATTTATCTTGATTGCAATTGATTACTTCACTAAGTGGGTGGAAGCAGCTTCATACAAGTCCGTGACCAAGAAAGTCGTAGCTGATTTTGTTCGGAACAATTTGATATGCAGGTTTGGAGTACCAGAATCCATCATTACTGACAACGGCGCAAATCGCAATAGTCACTTGATGAGAGAGATATGTGAGCAGTTTCAGATTACTCATCGAAACTCAACCGCTTATCGTCCTCAAATAAATGGAGCTGTAGAGGCTGCCAATAAGAATATCAAGAAGATCTTGAGGAAAATGATTGACAATCACCGAGGTTGGCATGAGATGTTTCCATATGCTTTATTGGGTTATCGAACGACTGTCAGAACGTCAACTGGGGCCACTCCCTACTTGTTAGTGTACGGAACAGAAGCAGTCATACCCGCCGAAGTTGAGAAACCCTCCTTGAGAATTATCCAAGAAGCTGAGCTGAGTAATGCTGAATGGGTTAGCAAGAGAATTGATCAGTTAACTTTGATCGATGAAAAGAGAATGGTTGCCATTTGTCATGGTCAACTATATCGACAGAGAATGATTCGAGCTTTCCACAAGAGAGTCAGAGCCAGAATTTTTGAAATTGGGCAGTTAGTACTTAAGCGCATTTTTCCTCATCAGAATGAGTACAAAGGAAAATTTGCACCAAATTGGCAAGGTCCTTACATGGTTCGCAAAGTATTATCTGGAGGTGCGTTGGTCCTGTCGGAGATGGATGGCACCGCGTGGCCAAAACCGATCAACTCAGATGCTGTCAAGAGATACTACGTGTGAAGATTCGGTTTGCGTTCTACTATTTTCTTGTAATTGTTCATTTGCTTGTATTTGCTTCGTTTTAAATTTTCATCCCTCTTGTAATGAACTACGTCTGACCTGAATTCTCAAGAATGAGATACGTAGGCGGCCTATCTCGGTCTCGGTCACCCCTTTATCCCCTTTAAATATTTCTTTGTATTTGAACTACGTTCGACCTGAATTCTCAAGAATGAGATACGTAGGCGGCCTATGTCGGCCTCGATCGGTTTCTTTGTAAAGATTTCTTATTTTGTTAACCTTTGAGGGGGAACTACGTTTGACCTGATTCCTGCCTCAACGGGATACGTAGGCGCCACAAGGGTTCGGTCATATTTCCCGTAAGATTTCTATTCCTCTTATAATAGAAACCGGGACAGAATTTTTGAGAGGGACTCAAAAAATTCTCAAGAAAAGATTTTTCCTCAGCAAGTCGAGACTGAAGCTACTTCAAGATTTGTAACTGGGACAGAATTTTTGAGAGGATCTCGAAAATTCCACGAATTTACTTACCGATATTTGAAGATAACCAAAACTTGTAATTGGGACAGAAATTTTGAGAATGACCTCAAAATTTCAGCATGGGTTTATCGACAGTCTAGAGTGACTCTGAATACTCCCCATCGTAATTAGATATACCTCCCAATCATCAAGCTCAGAGAAGTTCGATAAGCCTGACGTGACATAACATTTGGCAGTGCCCCTTTTCAAACTATTACTTCTCAAAAATTTATTTTTCTAAAATATTTCCTTTTATGTTTCATTTGTTTTGGCATTAAATATTCTGTCTTGTCTATCAAGAGTCGGGAGATCTAGAAAACAACCAGAGATAGCAGGACGAGGAGCGGACGATTGAAGAATCGACACAGATCAGTTCATTTTTAAAACTAACAATTTTTCTGTGGATGTAGGTTTATATCTTTGCTTTGATATCAGCAGATTCCTCCGATCGATAAATATGGAGAAGTCAAGGGAGGAGAAAACTCTCCCAAAAAATATAGTTTTCCTGGATTGCAGGAACCATATTATATTGCTAACGTCGAAGACTTGGGAATATGATTTGTTTATTTCAGTCAATTCCCAACAACGTGAAGTTTATAAGGAACGTCAGCTAGATTCGAAGGTGAATCAAGCGAGGAAGAGTTTACGGTTGCCGTAAAAGACATCATTTGCATCATAATGTCAGATAAGATATTATGCATTATCTGAAAGGTTATTTACTTTATTGTCGATCAAGACGACACATTACCCTGAGGGGTCATTTATACTGTTGCAGATCAAGACGATATACTATCTGGAAGTTATTTTACCATTATCATCAATTAAGATGACATGATTGTCAAAAAGGCACCCAGAAGATCGCTATGGTGCCCGATTTAAGCATTATCTTCGTTTGATATCAAGGATGACATCAAGAGTTAATATTCATGCATCGCGAGTCAATATCCATGCATCGCGAGTCAGTATTCATGCATCGCGAGTCAATATTCATGCATCGCGGAAGATCATGTATCGCGAGTCAATATTCATTCATCGCGGAAGATCATGCATCGCGAGTCAACACTCATGCATCGCGAGTCAATATTCATGCATCGCGGAAGAGCATGCATCGCGAGTCAATATTCATGCATCGCGGAAGATCATGCATCGCGAAGTCAATACTCATGCATCGCGGAAGATCATGCATCGCGGAAGATCATGCATCGTCAGTCAATATTCATGCATCGAGGAAGATCATGCATCGCGAGTCAATATTCATGCATTGCGGAATTTATGCATCGCGAGAAGATTGTATGCCTCGCAGAAATTTATACATCGCAAGAAGATTTCATACCTTGTGAAATTTATGCATCGCGAGAAGATTTCATGCCTCGCAGAAATTTATACATCGCAAGAAGATTTCATACCTTGCGGAATTTATGCATCGCGAGAAGATTCCATCCCTCGCGAGAATTTATGCATCGCGAGAAGATTTCGTCCCTCGAAAAAGTTTATATATCGCAAGAAGATGTCACACCCTACGTAATTTATGCATCACGGGAAGATTACATCACCCGCAGAAATTTATGCATTGCGAGAAGATTTCATGCCTCGCAGAAATTTACACATCACGGGAAGATATACATACCCCGCAAGAAATCATGCACTACCAGAGTAAAAATCGTGCATCTCAAGAGAAATATTCACCCACCGGCATCAACTGCATTTCTTTTATTTATGTTAAAAGTAAACATCAAGAAGAGCATTGAAGACGACACCAAGAGAAAATATCGACACTACATCAACTTTATTTATTTCGACATCAAATGAAGAGTACATTGAAGATTACATTGCAAACACAAGACATAAGCTTTATTTCCTTTACGTCAAACCGATCGAGTTGATGTCAAATATCGAGGAGAACAATTAAGTGTCGACACGGTAAAAGACATTGTCTCCCATTTAAATTGCATTTTCATGCTGACGAGTTTTATCTCGGTCTTTGTCGAGAGCATCCGAAAGGATAAATTCTCCAAAACATACCACAGGTGCGGACGACATCAAAAAGGATGCAGCACAACGTGGAACTTTTTCTTAGCAGCGAACTGGGACATAGTCCAAAGAGGAGTGTCAAACTTTTAGGACGCGAGCAGAGGAGCGACTTTGTAATGGCCTGTATTTTTGTATGTGGTAGTTCTATTCATGTTATACTTGACATATACTTATAGTGTAGGTGAGGGATCATGTTTCTTCCATGATTAGTGTTGGTTTAAACTAGCTTGGAAGGTGATGTAATGCCTTGCACGTTTTAGCATATGTATTGCAAGTTAACTCCGATGGAAAGTATTTAAGTAATTATAGTAAGATGGTAATTGAGCTAGCAGTTGCATCACCTACTTGATCTATATTATAGTTAAAGGGCCCAAGTTTGATTGACCAGATTTAGGCTTATATTTAGGGGCTCATTTGAAGCCCAAACCTATTAAAGAAAATGTGAATGAAAGAAGGCCCAACAGCCAAATCTGCCAATTGGCCATTATGGATAAAGCCCAAGTGAAACTAAGTAAGTACATGACCTCCTAAGATTTGTTTTACCATGTTATTGGGCCAAGTGTGTACCACCTACTTGCACTAATCTGTCCCAAGCTGATTAAAAGAACAAAGGAAAAATGGACAGCCAAGGTCCAATAATATTAAGTCCAAAAGGGCCCAAGTTAAAAGGACAAGCAGGTGGGGCACCTACTTGACATTATATGGACCAAAATTGGTCAAGAGTGTCGGCCATAACACCTCCTTTTTCAAAGGATAAGGATCAAGTCTTATTCTCCATTTTGAACTTGCAAAATTTCAGATTTTCTTAAGTTTCTTTCTTGGTCTCTCTTGGCTTCAATAAGCAGCCCTAAAACACCTTAGGGATTCTTGAGTGCTGTCTCATTTTCAAGTAAGAAGTTTGAAGGAGAGTTTGAATTCTTGAAGTACAAGTTTAGAGGATAAATTTCCAGAATTAAGGTAAGACTTCAACCCATTTGTTTTCCTCTCTTTGAATTCATGTTTGGAGTGGAGAATTTTGTATATATTTATCAAGAATTCATGGCTGGATGAAAATCTTTGAGTCACAATTCTCCTCTTATGCTGAAAGATTTGAGATTGTTAGTGGCTGCCTTAATGAATATTGTTGTTGAGGGCTGTTTTGGGTATCTCTTGGCAAATGATGTTTGAAGTTGTATAATGGGTGTAAGGAGGGTGTGGTGGTTCACCATTTATGTAAGGGTTGTATGGGCCTGATTTCCATTCAAATATTTTTAGCTACTGTTTGGAGAACCCTTATTTGGTTGATTAGCTTGCTGAATGTTAGCTTAATCATGACTTATGTTGTAGATTAGACCCAATAAGGAAGGCTGAATCGTAAATAGTGCGATTGGTCATAATATAGTATGTAAGGCTATTCGATTCTATATCCTTTTGGATGAAATCTGCCACCCGTACTGCAATTAATCTCAATGAAGTGATCCTCTAAGTTCTATTTCTAGAAAAGAAGCATGGTGGCAGCGTACTATCTCCAAATAGCTAACAATATTTCTTTCCCCATTCTAAGTACATGGAACTACTTCATTATATGTTCACTACTCTATACTTGTGTAATTTCCCCTTGTGCTGTTATAGAAATGGTATTTGCAAAAGAAAGTTTGATGAATCCTTCTCCTAAGCCAATTGAAGTCAATTGTGCCATTAAGGTCTTAAAGTAAGGTGTTGATGTTTCATAGCTCCTTATGTCATTGTTACTGCCTCAAAGTATTGTTTTAATGTATTCCACTACTGTTTCGTAATTTCATGTCTCCAAGATGATTATGACCACCAAATCAACATCTCAAAGTGTTACGATTATCCAGATAACATTCAAAAGAGTTATGAACTGATTAAACAATAATCTCAAAGATTAAAGAATCTAAGCGAAGGAAATTATGTAATTAAGGGTGGCAGCTTAGGGGCGAAAGCCTAGCATGCCGATCCCTATTGGTATAGAAGGGTGGCAGGCTCAGGGCGAAAGCCAGCATGGGCCGATCCCAAGTTGTGTATTATGAGGCCGCCATCACAGGGGTTATAATACGCCTTGATGGGTCATCCTCTTCTACCCCCTGATCGCTGGTCCTGTATCACCAGCCAACAAAGATTATAACCATTACAAAAGAAGGTAAAGAAAAGAATCTAGCTTACTTGATTCCACAAGAGTAAGCAAAGGTGGTCTTCTTTCCTAATCTATGCACTCATATGTTGCTACTTGATTTCATTTGTGCCTTGTATTACATATACTTTTTGCCTTACATATTCAGTAAATTTTTCGTACTGACGTCCCGTATTGGGGACGCTGCATTTCATGCTGCAGGCTCAGGTACTCCAGCTAGTAGACCTCCTCAGTAGAAGCACTCGAAATTCTGCTACTTTGGTGAGCTCCAAGTTGATTCGGAGCTTTATTAAGTCCTTGGTAAATTCGTTTGGTATTGTATCGTAGTTAAGGGTAAGGCGGGGTCTGTCCCGACCTACTCTAGTCTTCTATCTTTTAAAGGCTTTGTAGACGTATGTACATGGTTCAGTTGTGTCTTAAGGAGTTGTGGCCTAAACGGCCAAGTCTTGTATATAACTTTTGGATCTACTTACGTTGGTTTGTATCGCTGCATCCAAAGTTAACTTGTTTCAATTGTTATAGTATATGCTCAGTAAGAACAGGTTGTAGGTTGGTTCTCTCGGGCCTTTAGGGCATCGGGTGCCTGTCCGTCTTAATGGTTTTTGAGGCGTGACAAAAGTGGTATCAGAGCAGGTCATCCTAGGGAGTCTACAAAGC